>NJRQ01000174.1:16038-63345 GCA_003063805.1 Aphaenogaster ashmeadi | reverse complement strand
ATATACAATCAAAAATTAGAATGAAAAGCCAAAAAGAGCCAAAGCCGCTGTTGAGGCTAACAATGTGGTTCCTTTATTAGATGTACAAAGTTGAAAATACAAATTACAAACGTTTCGACTCCGATTTGAGTCCTCTTCAGTGTAAAAATATAGTAATAATAAAAATAATAAGACCAGATGAAATGAATGAATGAAATTCGTGTACTCTCCACTGTTCCAAAGTATTTAAGAAAATATGTAGAGTAAAAAAGTTAGTAAAGTAAAGTGTATGGAATAAACAAAGGAACTTAGAATAATAAACCAGAGAATCAATCATATCAATAGAAAAGTTAAAAGGAACATACAATCGAAGAGCGGTAGAGCACATGAATGTCGCGTGACGACGAGGATGAGAGTGTGACAAATATTTCTAATTTCGACTACTCATGTAGGTCCGACGAAACGAAGAAGAAGCGTGTCGCGTGCAAGCCCACCGCGGTAACCGCGGACATTACGTCGAGTCCAAATTACATCCGAAGGGGCGGTGGTTTCTTTTATTGCGCGAAAATGTGCAACGGTCCGTTCCACCTCCTCGCTCGAAAAATCGTGTGAAATCCGTGAGAAGCGCGAAACCGGTCCCGACGTTCGCGCACACGCTCGTGACTCCCGCTCTCTTCGGAGCCAACCGCCACGCCGCCGATCTCCTTTACGGCGGTTGTTCGCGAACAACTCGATCCGCGCCGATCTGTCCTTTCCTTTTGCAATACGTATACCGGACACGGCCGCTCGGGCAGCCCGGGCCGAAAGGCGTTAATTATAATTAGCAGAGGCGAGATTAGTAATTAACACTTGGGGGTAATCGCGAGCGTTGCGTGAAGGTGCACGGACGAACGCGAACGGAGCGAATCTGTATGCGATCCTGCGGCCGAGCGTGTCCGTGATGGCCGCGAGAATGTGTGCACGCGGATAATAACGGCCGGCCCGGCCAGCGAGGCTCGCTGCGAAGAAGGCAGGCGAGGCAAGTCGCCCGATTTATAACGCAGATAATAATTGCGGGCCGAACTTAATATTCATGAGCCAATCAGATTTGCGTTCCGAGTCGACGGGACCCCGGAGTCCTCGCCCTTTCCAGAGATTCATTGTGCCGCATCGACGACGACTGCGCCACGTGAATTCGGCAACGGCGAGGGACACCTTCGGAGTTTGAAAAAGTTTCGATTTTTCTCAGAGAAAAAAATTTGATCCTTATAATTTTATATACATAAATCTCTGGTAACGTTCTGAAATATAATAGGGATATTTCACGAACAGTTCACAGTCGTAAGTAAGAGAACCTCCTTTTCTCGTAGACTTTTTACAAGATTTCTTTAAAATGTTAGGTGTGCGATTAGGCGTAATTAATTTTTAGGAACTCTTGTGCCTTTAGAAAACTACAATGTACTTATCTCGTTCACGGAAAGAATGGTTTTGCTAAAATACCTAAAACTTTGGCCAGATACAGATCTGAAAATAATTTTGTTGAACCATCAAAATAATTATGTAGCACGCCCAAAATAGTTACTAGAATATCAAAATGTTTTGCAGCATTGTCATCATATTTGAGCATCTTACATAGTTACTTTTGATAGTCTAACAAAATTATTTTCAGATCTGTACCTAGCCAAAGGCCTTTTAGATACTTCAGCAAAACCGTTCTTTCCGTGTTGAAATAAATATTTCCTAGTCTTATAAAATTAATGCGGGGTACTACCCCGTTTGATCGAGTTGATACTACCCCCGTTGATTAAGCGAGTCAAAGCTAATGCTACGGGTCTCGTAACGCTAACGTCACTTAAATGATGGAGTCACAGCAGCCAGGCGAATCGCCGGGTCAGAGAGCCGCCTAAAATGGTTATTATGTCGGCCGATTGCGTTCGCAGCCCCGGTAATATTAACGTCAATTCGAACGTAAGAGGGTGGCCATCGACGCGCTGTTTCCTACTGATGAGTCACTTTGACTGAGCGCCTACCGGCGATGATGGACGCTGCTAGATAGTCATCGCGCGTATCGTACGAATTACGAGCAGGAGGATCGGCGTGCCCAGATCGAGAGATCGATAAAGCTATCTTCTAAAGGCACGCTTAATTCTATCAGCGATACTACATCGCCTTGTTTAATCCTTTCCAGGATATAATGACTTTTCCATCAAAAAATGTTTATATTAATCGGCAAGAACATTGTAGTTGTTAGCTATCTTAACACAATCTTACACGGAAAATAATTATGTAGGACACTCCAATATAATGATAATGCTGCAAAAAGTTTTGATATTCTATAAGCAACTATTTTGGGCGTCCTACATAATTATTTTGATGATCCAACAAAATTATTTTTCAGATCTGTATCTGGCGAAATTTTTTAATATTTCAGCAAAACCGTTCTTTCCGTGTATCGTAATAAAAGCTTTCCTTATTAAATTTTTTTAATTATAGATTGCGCGATCTCGCAATTTTTGACGGTTTCTAAAGTAATATAATTTCAAGATTGATCGCGAGTTATATCTGCAACAAGTAATGGCTTTTTTAAATAAAATGTAGAAACAAAATACTGAGGTATTAACCATCGGGACAAACTTATGTGCGCATAATTACGAGAGATTTGTATGTATACGTATATGTAAAATTACCATACACCCAAGTTACCCGTAAATATTTTCTCGAGCGAAGGCACAGCCTGAAGTACGCCCGACTGACGTTAATTGTGCATAATTTGCCGCCTGGCCTTCGCCCGGACCATTTTAATGAAACGCGTACATTACGTATAGGGTATATCTTAGGGTTCGATTTGGTACGCATATGAATGAACGGACCAGACGATTCGGTGGCATTTATCGTTGAAACTGTTCTCACTCGATATCATTTCTGTTCATCGAAATTATTTCAACGAGACGCAAAGAAATTTATCGAACCAGTTTTAAGATTTTAAGACAGACTGGTTAGTCATTCTTGACATTTAAGATGCATACGTCGTACAGAAAACTGAATTGCGATATGTAGACATCAGTTTTTGTGTTCCTTATTTGTTTTATTATCCATTTATTCTAACATATTCTTCACCGCGTTATATTTGGTAAACGTTATTTTAAATAAAACTGTTATTTTACGAGCGATAAAAACAGCGGCGGGCAAACGCGGAAGACAAGTAGGACGGGCAAATATATGACGCGCAATCGTCGGGAACGCTAGCGCGCGGCGATCCTTTCGCCGGCAGAAAAAAATAGCCGGAGTTAAAATATTTAAAGACCCGCGCGGTTTAAATACTTCCCCGTCACAGCGGAGGCATTAATAACTAGAACGAAGTGGTTGAATTATCCCTCTGCTCCGTGTTTACCCCATCTCACCCTCCCTTTCCGTCGCGCGCTCTCGGCACGCCGAAAGCGCCGCGGAAAAAAGCGTCATTTGCAGAACGCGGATGACATTTTAATCGCGGGCGCGAGCGGTGCCCGGGCTCCTTCTCGTTGCTCGAAAAAAAATATGGCCACCGTTTTCAGCAGGGGGGAAAGAGAGGGTCGGACGGAGGGCGGATGGGCGAGGGGGTAACAACAGGCCGCGGCGCTTCGAATTTCGACGGCCGCACGGACACGGGCGGCAGAGCAGTTTGGCGGTCTGCGGGGTCGGCCGAAATGGCCGGAAGCCCCGGGTGTTTGTAAGTTTCGGCTAATAGAAAAAAATGACGAGGTGCCGGGGTACCTACCCCGTGTCCATTTCCAGCCATTATTTTTATTCCGGTGCGTTTTACCGGAATGGCCGCTCGGCCGAGCCGCATGCACCGCCATCTATATCTACGGGCACGATGGAACGGTCTCTCTCGTCCTCTCGCTCTCTCATTCTCGAAATTCACCCTCTCCCGACTCGCCGCTCTTACGCGACTCTCGTCCGCGCTTCCAACGCTTCTTCCTCTATCTCTCTCCCCTTTTTTTTTTAGCCCTTTTCACTCGCTCGCTCGCTCGCTCGCACGCTCGCTCGCGGCCGTTCCACCACGGATTTACACACTTTTTTCGGCCGGCAACTGTCTGTCATTAGGCGCAGCACGTGGATCGACGTACGAGCGAAGCCGCGATGGGGGTAGGGCGACGGGGTAGCGCAGGGCATGACAGCGAGTCGGGGGTGGAGACCGGTTGTGCCCGGGAAGCGCGTTTAACAAGGACAGATAGTGATTTAATTTTAAAAAATTGACGAAACGACGCTCTAGCTACGGGCCAGAGTGGGGCCCAACCGTTTCTCTCTCGCGATTGTGCGCGCGGTCCGCGTGTATATGTACGCGCGCGTGTATATATGTGTCGGGGGCATTGATTAACTTTCGACAATGTCAAATCGTCGGCAACGCCACCCTCGCCGACGTTCACCACGGCATGGTGAGGCGTTGCAACTGCGTTTTTTAACTCATTTGTCTGCATTTTCGGCGCCGTTCGCGCCCCGACGGGGAACGAGCAGGGAACAGGGGACGGCGGACCGAACCGACGCGACGCGACGTAGCGCTCCACGACCGGTTCGAATAACGCGGACAAATTACTACGACGCTACTGCATTCGAACTGTGTCGAGGATAAGCGATCGCCGGCACTGCGCGATTTCGGGTCAGGGTAATGGCCGATGATTTTGCAGATTCCGGGAGAAGCGATGCTCGGGGGAATCGTCCAATCGACGATGCGTAGATTTATATGCGGCTCTTTTTTTTTGTACAGGGCTATTGCGTGCTCGGATCCGAAAAGGATCGATGCGCGACCGATCTGACACGTAATAGCGGAGAGGAAGCGCTTTTTATAATCCTCATAATTCTCATAAGTCTGAAGAGCGCGGCGGAAGTGTGAATGAAATGAAAATGTATGCTATCGTTTGCACGGACGTGAAGGATAAACGATATCTACGTAACGTATATAGAGGTGCATGAAGGAAAGTGACTCATTTATGTAATAAATTATTACGAGAACCGCTGGCGTGGTTGTGTATCGCTTGAAACCCTGTGACAGAGGGAATCTAAAAACCAGGAAGTTTTCGTGAAACGATGTATAGCAACGACTAATGAATTAACGCGCGTGCGGTGGGTTCGCTTTGAAAAAGACCAGCGGCAGCTTTCACGTTACTGCCAGCGGTACGAAAAAAGCACAATGTTGAATTATACGACGGCCAGAGGGCCGCCTCGCGGCGGCTTTTAATGCTAATTTAATTATTTAAGCTTTTTATAAGTCAATTAACAGACGCTTCGCGTTGCACCGCTGTGGCGCGCATAAGCACCCGTGCGAAACTTTTACCGCCCGAACTCAATGTCCATCGAATTCCTCGTTACAATGTGGTCAAACGCACGTTTCTTCATTAACCGTCGCTATCGAGGCTAATTATAATCTGCCATCAATTTATTTGTCATCCGATTGTATTAACTGTAATAACAAATTACTGAATCGTATATACGATCGCCGGAATACATAGTTCTGTTAGACATTAATTAAAATGTTGGTCCCATACCCTTAAAATATCACCGCATACGTTTGAATACTCAGAACGCCTCTCTTCTTCCATTACGCGCCTCATCGTTCCTCACGTTTCACTTACAGAGCTGGTTTTCCCTCCTCGGCCGCGCCACCACGTTTCGCAAGATCCCCACGCACGACGCATTGCATTATAATAAGTTATTAAGTCCAGCTGTAAGAGGGTGGCGCGGGAGAAGGTGAAGGCGCAGTGGTTCGCAGCGTTCGTTAGTGGAAGGCCAGTGGTACGTGCGTGGAGCGACCGTGCGAAGGGGAAGGGGGTCCGAGGATGATTAAACCCCCCCGAGACGGTAATTTTTCATGTCCGATCATAAATTACCGGGCTGCACTGCCTCCGCATGCGAGAGACCAGTGTGTTACGAGTTACGAGAAAAATTTCAGCCGGTATTATAATTAGCTATGTTAATTATGCATTAATTTATTATCCAGCACCGCGCGACGTTTTAATTATAATCTTGCCAGGGCCGCGGGGGCAGCTTGAAAAGTAGTTTGGTAGTTTCGAGCCGGCGTACTCGCCCTTCCACCTACTTCTGGTTCTCCTTCTTCGTCCATCGTCGTCCTTGTCGTCGTCGTCGTCGTCGTCGTCGTCGCCGTCGTCGTCGTCGCCGTCGTCACCGCCGTCGACGTCGTCTTTACTCCCGTCGTTTTCGCTCTTCTCATCCTCTTTCTCTTCTTTTTTCACGGCGACCGCGCAAAAATAATTTCATTCCAAAGCGCGGAGTTAATTAGGTTTCTTCGAGATCCTCGGCCGCTTCGCTGACTTGCCGAGGTTACGAAGGAAGAGTATTATTCTCGGCGCCGCTTTATTTCGTCAACTGTGCAACTTTGGCAATGAAATATCGAGCCCCAGGTTCGCTCTCGTTTTTATCTAGAGGAGCGACTTTTGAAACTTTCCTTAACTACACTATCGAGAGTTGATCATCTCCGTCGAAAGACGACAGCGTAATTGATCCTTGGAATCTTTTCCCGTAGAAGACGGCTTATTAATTTTTATCCGCATACCGTTGTACCTAAATTGTTATAAAATATCAAATGCAATGTTACTAGCGACAGAATCTGTGCCAGATTTACTTCGCTTTATATATGATTGCAAAAGATTTCGAACATTGTCTCGCGTGAGATTAGTTATACTGGATTTATATTCAGAGTTATCTTCAACAACTGATCATTTTGTTGGCAAAAACGAGCTTGCTCGATATACATACGGTCTTTTTTCTTTACGCATGTATTTTTTTTTCAGGCGTCAGAAGCATTCGAGGGCTTTCAATTACGGTAAAATGCGCGGCGCGGGACGGTTTCACGGGGAACAGTGCAAATTGGATTGCGCCGTACATAAGTATTCAACAAATGAAAATTGATTCTGACGCGTTGCCATTAATAACCGCGAGGCGCATTGCGACCGTCATTTAATGAATGCAAGAACGCCGAAACCGGCGGAGTACTGTAGTGTATTTGTCATATTAGAGAAGTCAGGATAGACACCGCCCGTTAAAAGCACTTTACTGTTTCGCTAATTCCATTTATTAATACAATAATATGGTTTGGCCACTATTTAAATTCGGTCCAACGAGACACGGCCGCCGCCGGTTCCTCCATCAACCGAATTTCCACGATACCCGTTTTAATCCTGTTTTTCAAAGTAAACATCAATACCCAAAGTGCTTTCATAACGTTTACGCGTTTATCAGGCGCGGATACATATGATCGATCCGATAGATTGAATAATGCCTCCGATATAACGCTGTACGATTAACCGCCGCGCGTGTACGGCATTTGTATCTTGTTTAACTAATCTGATACGCATAACGCGAAAATATGTGGCAGGCAGCGCGATTTTTCATCGCGATTCTAGATTTCTTCCCTTTTCCTTATTGTTGGTCTTTTTAAGAATCTAAGCTCGCCATGTCGCGGGCATTGTTAAAACACACATTGTACGGTTAAATATATTCATTTTTTCAGACAACTGAAATATAGTTCTCTCTTTCTCTCTCCATAAAATAAATACGCTATTTCAACGTAACACCAACAATTTATTACACCAGGACACTTTTCACTTTACGAAGACGTTTTACAAAATTCTGTTTTTCAAAATTATTATATATGCAATATTCTAACATAATGAGTGGTAACACATTTATATCCAACTGGTAAAATTGCAACAATGTATGATTTTTTTAAATTTAGTAATAACTCTAATTATTTTATATATTTCCAGTTGTTTATTAATATTATATTCGGTAGACTTGCCATTATATAACAGGCTGACTATCTATAATGTAAAAAATAATTAACGTGAAAGAAAAATTTACGTTATATTTTATTCATTCATACACGATGTGCACATTTTGCGCAATACACGCGCATATACAGAGCGTCGCTTCATCTGCCGATATACGCTTACTGATTTACACAAAAGCACAATACGGCATGCTGTAGGCTGTACAATTACGTTTACGTTTTTTCTATATATGCGCGATATTTTTGCATGAGCCTTTTTTTCACGTAGATGATAAATTACGCGAATTAGCAAAAAGAAAACCCGACATTTTGTCATCGTCTCTGCATATAAAGAAACGCGCTCTAACTTACAAAATAAATAAATTCTCCGAAACGAAGAAAAATAATCATTATTACCGTCTTGAATTTTTCTTTTCGCCAAAATGATTTTTATCGCGCGTAAAAAATTGCTTAGAAAATCAGAAATAATCGATCATGCAAACTAGGATTCTTCGTGCGGTCGATGCGAGGCACCGCGGCGAACCGCGTGCGGTTTCTTCCTGGTTTACCGGCTATTTTTCGCGGCGTAGCGCGCGCGGCATGGGCGAACGCACCGCAGATACGCGCGATATTTAATTTTCGTCCGTTCCTGGCCCGTATTAACCGGATGCCTCGGTACTCGAAGCGACGTGAATCCGATTTGCGCCGAGTATCACGACAAAGCGCATCCCCGGGGGCAAGCTCGGACGAAGCGGCGCAGAACTCGTCGGGGATAATAACGATTTGAGTAGACGGGACATAATGCTAATTCGCAATTTGCAATTCTTTTTACGCGTCTGCCTTCGCCCCCGCTCCGCGCCACCTCGACCGGCAGTCCGCGGACGGGACGGGACGGGACGGGATGGGCCGGGACGGGACGGGACGGGACGGGATGGGACTTCCATTGGATTTCTTACTAACTATAACACCCGTACGACGCCTCTTGATTACAAATTGCTTATTATGCCGGTCGGGGGCCCGCGCTTGGTACCGATATTCGGTGGCCCTGCCCGTAATTTTCGATGCATAATTTATGGTCGATTTAATGAGCCGCGAAAAAGGAGTAAAGGGCCGCGGGGATTATTTTTAATTATCCGAAGGAGGCAGGGAAGAGCTGGACAGGCTCCCTGCTTGGTCCTCGTTGCTCCTCTTGCCTTTCCTTCTCCTCCTCCTCCTCCTCCTCCTCCTCCTCCTCTTCCTTCTCCTCCTCTTCCTCTTCTCTTCTTCTTCTTCTTCTCCCTAGTCCCCGGTACGCCGTTCTCTGTTTCGTTCGATAATACTTTATCGCCTGATGCTTCTAGAGTTATACTAATTACGCGTAATATAATCGAGACGAGGTGCGAGCGAGAGATTGAGGGGTGGAATGCAGAGGATGAAGTTTGAAAGGTGAAACTGTTGGTTATATGATCGGCAAAAATATAGGTACATCGTTCGATCGTCCCGGGTACATTATCAACGCGCAAATTCGATATAAAATGACGTAATATGTAACGGATAAATTACATGTGATTTATGTGCCTGTTATGATATACCACAAATAAAGTGAGTTAAACTCGAGCGTTTTCACCCGCTATGTGTACGAAGCTTCGGTATCGCATTATGTAAACTCATTCCGATAGGTGTAATTGTCGCTGCGCACTATGTATCATTATATTTCTTGTCCGCCATCATATGGGATAATATAGCATTGCGATCAGTAAATATCTAATCCAAAACGTTGAGCAATTTAGATCAAATCTTTACGCTCTTTTCCGCGGTTATCAAAGGTATATAAACGTATTTGGAGGAAGGGCATATTTCGTTAGGCCCTTGATGCCCGAATACGGCATACGGAAGTTAAAAAAAATTATATAATTGTTTTGCGAGACAGGCTAAACACGCGCGTTCCAGCTGTCTCCGCGTAAAGAAATCGGCGCGACGTCGACAATCCGCAAATCGGCATCAACGGCATCGCGCGGTGCGTCCTCGCGCCGTCGCGGCCGTCGTCGAAATGCCGTCACACGGCCCGGGGCTCCGATCATTTTTACTCTTTTTTTTTTTTTCATCGACGTTACTGCACTTCTATTTTCATTCCGCCTCACGTTCCGGCGCGGAGGCCCGCTCGTGGTGGACGAGAAAAAATGCAGCCCCCGAACACGATTGATAGGTACAAGCACACGCGCGCAGCTACCACGGACGTGTGTTACTCCGCGTACAACGCTTCGCGCGCGCCCGGATCGCAGCGCGCGGAAGGTGACAGAAAGAGAGTACCGACAGAAAGAGAATAGGAAGCGAAATAGCGATGGATCACGGGAAAAAAGAGAGAGAGAGAGAGGGAAAAAGTGAGCGAGGGAAAGGAAGAGAGAGAAGTAGAGGAAGAGAGAGAGAAACGCAACGCGTAACGCGCGCGTTTCCGTCCATGCAGCACGCGCGCGCGTCGCTCCGCCGCCACCGTCGCCGGTGGGACGTTGCTCCTGCAGACTACGTAGTGTCGGAGCTGTTTTAATGCCAAATGTGTTTGTCCCAATGCATCAACCACTTCTGTCCCGATCCAAAGCCCTCGCACCACCGGCCTCGTGGCCTGGTACGCTCCGCGCCGCCACCTCCGTCCAACTCTCCCGCGCTCGCGCTCCCTCTCTTTCTCTCCTTCGCCTCTCTATCGCTCACCGTTATCCGCACTATCTATTCGCTTCCCTCTCGCACTACTTTCGGACCAAACCGTGTGCGTGCGTGCGTGCGTGCGTGCGTGCGTGCGTGCGTGCGTGCGTGCGTGCGAACGCGCGCGGGCGTGCGCATCGTGGAAGAGGACCGCATGTCCGGCCGTACGGCCGCGGAGATGAGAGTAACCGGCATCGGTCTGCACGTATCTCACCCACCGGCCACCCCCCCCGTCCCCCTCTTCCCCCTTGATTCTTCCTCCTCACCCTCCTCGCGGCACGGCAGCGCCGGTCTGCGTGCTTTTTTAATGCTAAATGTAGCCTTTTGTTTGTGCGGGTGTATGGGAGATTCGGGCGAGAGGCGGTCGCCCGGCCAGCGCTTTTTTCAAATGCTAAACGCGCGCTTCGTACCCACCCATACCGTGTGCCCGTGCTACGTGGCATCTACAGGGTTGCCCGGAACAAGTCAGCGAACAAGACAGCTGCGTGGACTGGTGACCGGTGTCACCCGTCCGGATGGTCGGCGAGATGGAGAACGCTTCGACGTTGTAGAGCGCCAGGAATCTTGTAGCGTTTTGACTCGAACCCCGTCGAGTACCCTAGTCGTTTCCGCGTCATATTACAATTTCGCGTCTCATTAATAGCTATATTGCGATATATAAATTGTGAGATATAAATTACGTGCACACGCATTTGCGAGAAACGAAAAGAGTAAAGAATCGAGTCGCAAACAGCCCCTTGTCAAAATTATCATTAAACACGCAAATAAAATTTTTCTATTGTTTATACCTCGGTCAATTAATTTTATAATACTTCATCTACAATTCTAACAAACGCGAATGATTAAATTAGGTTTCCGGTTCTAATTCGTTAAATGGCACATTATTTTATCTTTGATGGCTCTGGATATATTATATTCATTTCACTATAATAAGACCTTTGATTTTTATTCATCGTCGTTCATTCATCGTCAGATTCAGTATGATTGTTTATGATGAAGTAATACTGAAGGAGTCAATGTTAAACATCGCGTAAAAACGAGAATGATACAATTGGTTTTTTGTATCACGTTTTCCATAGATTCAATCGAGATAATCTTGACAACATATCATTCCTCTGCAGTTTGTCCACGAAAGCAAAAATACCAAATCCGAAACGAAAATCGAAAGAAAAGAGCGGGCTCTCGCCCCTAGGGCTGCACTTAACGTGCCAAAAAAAGCCCCGGCACTACAAGGGTTAATTTTTCCACGGGGCTTCCTCGCTGGTCGTGGCGCCGCATGACCGCGTCGAAATTTCCTTCAAACGAACCGGTCCGACGAGTCGGTCGCTGTTGTATCGAGGAGCCACCGGGTACGTGAAAAGCTATAATGCCACCGAAGCAGCGAGGAGCCGGGGCGCTGTGTGTGGGTCTGTTTTTCGCACACCGACCGGCCATTCTTTTGTGCCGCCCGTTATTGGTATTGGTCAGTGCCCGTTTCATCCGCGATGTGGCGCTAGTATGTGAGGGTGTAATATTTTTTACTCTTTCCGAACGCCCTCGTACCCCTTCGTGCCCGCCCCCGCCGATCGAGCGAACCCCGGCGCCCCTTACCCCCGAGCAAGCACCCTCGCCGAACCGTCGCATTCGTATGCGTGGGTTCGATGGGTATTGATATATTATTCCCAATAGTTCGCTCGCCTTCTCTTTCCCTCCGACCACCTTTCCTCTCCTCTCTCCCTCGTACCAGCGCGCACCTCCTCCCCCGCCCTCGCGCCACCGCCGCTTTTTTTTTGGCTGGCGCTCCGCGTTTTTTTCAATTATAATTCTTTTTCGTATCCAATCAATCATTAGTATTTCCATTGTCCTTCGGTATTTTCATTTGGCGTCGCACTCGGAGCGAGATGAAACGACGCGGGGGGTGGTTTGTTCCAGTGGCGCTTCCTCCCCCCGGTCTCTCTTTCGCTCTCTGTCTGTTCCCCGTACGACGCTGCTTCCATCCGCCGCGTCAGACGACGCCCCCCTTGTCCCCCCCTGGTGTATGTATGCCGCTGGTATAACGATGGCGTCGCCAGCGACGATTCGTTAATGCGATTGAATATTAATTCTCACTTTGTCGACGCCTCTCCTCCACTTTTCCGGGATTTTTTTCCCTCGCGGGATAGTCGGCCGCGTCTGCCAGACGAACACCGCGGGTGACGTACATCCGTCAGCGCTGACACATCTCATTGACGGCTGAAATAATAGATGGCTTGCCTTCCGTCGTATCAGCGCGCGTTAACGATGTATATAATCCTTTTCCTCTACACCGACTATGCCACCGTTCCCGGGGTAGTCACGTCACACCCGCGTTAAGAATCGGAGCAAATGTTTGCATCGATTTTCGTAAAAGAAAACGCTTTCAACCATCCGCTGTACTTGTCAGACAATTTCTTCCGTCCATATTTACCTGCGCGCGTTTAAATAAGCATAGTTATTTACACGATAATTGTCAAATTGTAACATGACGATTTATACAGCAACGATTAACAGTGTAACTTCATCACAGGTACATTTCTGTTTCAAAATGTACGAATATTCAAGATTCGCGCAAATCATATTTACAATATCGGTTCTCGTTTATCTCGTTTATAATGTTATGTCCAGCAAGTGTGTATTATTGTAAAATGTATCGTGATATATACAATGGAAATTCGCGTGTGCAACAAGTACCGGTGAGCGGCACGCGGGAACGCCGATTTTCCATCTTCGACTCCTCGAGATTCGCAATCAACCCCTGAGCTAAGTGCGCGCTCAAACAGCGAGTATAACGACTTGAAAAGTGTAACAGACTGTTTCAAACGCGGTCTCGCGTTATCAGCGGCCGCTTTAGCACCTGAAAATTGCCTCGCGCTTTTTCCACGCGCGACGCACTTAATAAAACATGCTCGCTTCTCCTGCTCTCCGGACCCCTCGCACCTGTCCTTCTTCCACTCGGCGAGTCCCCTCTCTCATTCACACCATCGCCACGAGCACGCCGGCCTGCCGAGTGTGTACGCGCGTGTACATACGCACACACACGTACGCTTTACGTTCCCGTTCTGTTTTCCTTTCCCTTCCTCTTCCTTTCTCTTGGTCACGCTTCAACACCTTTCCCTCATCCTCGTTTCTCTTTCGAGTTTTGTGGTAAACGAGTCTCTTTATCTTCCTTTCTTCCTCCCTTTCTTCCTGTGTCCCCTACGGTTTTTTTCTACCTCTTTCTCTTTTGCTGGGCAATCCCCTGACCTCTCCCTATCCTACCCTACTCGAGGTTGCTACCGCTGTTGCTTCTTTCTCTATCGGATGTACTACTTCCCACCAGGGCTAACACAATATCTCTTACTCGCTCCCTCAGTACCACACTCTCTGGTGGAACTCCCGACCGCTTCGGAGACAGCCAAATAAATGTCTTTCGGACTACTTGCACCGACACTTCTCCGCTACGCTTAGCTAATTCGGCATCGTGTACCGTACAAAACTTCGTAACTGAGGCTTTACAAAGAATGTTTGGAAATTGGCTAATTAATTGCGCGACTTCATTTTGTCTTCTATATCCTTTCTACAATAGTAACCATATTGTAACACATTAAATACGTAAACTGCAAAGTAATGCAACAGAAAATTTAAATTTAGAATTCAATTTATATTAAAAAATTAAAAGTGAGAGATTTATAATCGACCCAACTGGCCAAATTTATTGAGTACTTACTACGTTTCGACAATGGGTTTTGGTCCTCTTCAAGTATAGATAAAGACATCCTACACTGAGAAAAAAATTTTTGAAAAACTAAAATATTTAGTCTGATACGTTTAGGGTTGCCATAATAAAATTTTCAAAACTAGGACTTATAAGCCAAAAATCCCGGACATTTTGCTTGCAACCCCGGACGCATACAAAAATGCGCGAATAGGTTAGCAAATTGGTTATAATAAACAATAAATGATTAATTATTTTATAATACATCTCGTTTTCAATAGTACTTAGAGTAAAATGCATAAATTAAACATGTTTTTAATTTAACCCTTATGTCAATACCCGGGTACCCACCAAAGCACATTTTATGAAATTTGTTAAGATGGCGTGAAAATTTTTTTCTAAGCGTTTGGATCGTCGCGATTTGACCTTTTTACTAAAAGAATATGCATTGAAATTTTTTTTTAAGACCAGGAAGTAAAAAAAGACCATGTTCAAATTCACCTACTCGATTTCACACCCGGGGTACCCGGATGCCCACCTGTAAAAATATAAAGTTTATTTACATTTATTGAATAAATAAATTAATAAATAATTAATATAACTTCACGGATGGTTTAATAAATAGAAATAATTGTTTAATAATAAAAAAATATAAAACTTATTTATTTTGACCGCATTCTTTACATTTAGCAATAGTGACTGCGTGCTCATCGCACACAGGTTTTTCGCATTGCACGCACGATTTTCGGGTTTTTCTTCGTTTTTTGATAGTCTCCCTGTAGCACAAATGGCACTAACCTGTAACAACCTTTCTGCCTGTATTATCTCTCTCATAGGTGTAGAGCTAGACGGAATCACAGGAGGATTCACTTGTCTTCCGAGAACGCTCTCGATAGCAAGCTTTGTAGTGTAGTTTCTCATGACTTGCAAGTTTTGAGAGCGATTTTCTATTATCGGAGTGGCAAGCTCTTTGCTCAGTTGTCGCAAAAATAAGCGACGTTGGTTTGTCTTTTTTGGTAACATTTTATTATTTTCATAATAAATAATATAAGAAGCGAGGGCGGCAACGTCTAAAATATTGAAAAATAAGGCGAGTGGCCACCTGTTCTGACGGTTGCTCACTTTCTGCCGACTCATCTAATATATTTTTCAAATACTGATCTTGTTCTTCAGCACTCAATCTATAAAATAAATTCATAGTTATAAAACATTGCAAATTACAGACTTTACAAATATCAAAATCGACTTTTTCTTACCTTGCAAACTCAACTCGTGATAACTCCTCCATTATTCACATTTTTCACTATTACTTTATCATTAATAATTTATATTTATTTCGCAGCAACAAATCAAATCTACAAAAGTTACATTGCGTTACGTCGTGCGCTACTTTGAACGTTTGGAGCGTCTCGACTTTCTCTCAACGTACGAACTTCACGAACAGATGTAAACATAGGCCTTATAGAATGTTATGTTTATATCTGTTCTCATTGGTAATTTTGTCCTCCTCCAAAACGGTTTCTACACGATACAAAGCATGTTATTCAAGGATTTTGTAGGTGGTTACCTGGGTACCCCCCGAGTATAGAATAACGTTGCGCGTTCTGGGTATTGACATAAGGGTTAAAAGAAGTTTTATTATTAGGTATCTACACCGAAAGAACGATAAGGTTGCCACAACCACAATAATAGTAATATTTGGTTCAGCCACGTCCTGTGGTTGTCACATTCACATTGTTTTGTGTAGTGCATCTATATATGTTTGTCTCAACATTCACTATGTTTGCTGTGGCTGTACCAAATATTACTATTATTGTGGTTGCTGTCTCTTATACACATCTAGATGTGTATAAGAGACAGCTTTCGAAAAATCCCCCCGGACGCCCTAAAAAAGAGGACGGTGTCCGGGGAAAAGAGGACAGATGGCAGCCCTAGATACGTTCAACTAAAACATTAGTTGGTTTAACTGAACATTAGTTGAATTAACCAATTCTTGATTAAAAAATGAACTATACCTTTTTAATTCAACCAATGTCCAGTTAAACCAACTAATGTTTTAGCTGAACGTAACCTGTCTCTTATACACATCTAGATGTGTATAAGAGACAGACTAAAACATTAGTTGGTTTAACTGAACATTAGTTGAATTAACCAATTCTTGATTAAAAAATGAACTATACCTTTTTAATTCAACCAATGTCCAGTTAAACCAACTAATGTTTTAGCTGAACGTATCGGACTAAATATTTTAGTTTTTTAACAAATTTTTTTTCTCAGTGTACTGTAAAGTTGCACGCACATTAATATACATAGAACGACGTTGTGCCAAAACTACATCATAGATTTAAAGTTAAAAATAACAAGACGCTAAATAAAAAAATTAAGCTAAGCGTTATTTTTTCAGTCAAGAAAAATCATTCATATAATCGCAAAGCCAATCATAGACAAAGTTACGTCAGAAGATTTTTCTGGGACAGGATATTTTCGTAAGCTCAATCTTCAATTTCCACTTGATGCGTCTAATATAATTTAGAATCGTATAATTTATTTTGACGTCACGGTAATTTCTGGTGCGCTCTGGCGCGATTAATAATCGCACGAAAAACATACGCAAGATATTCTATGGATTTCAAAATGAATAAAACCTTATCATGACACGTCGCAGGCCGGCAATGCCCGATAAGCGCCGAATGAACTCGTTAATGCCGACATTCCTATTACGCTCACCAACTTTATTGGGTAAAAACGCTCTCCCTTCCGCTGTCATCGCACTCTTGTGCACGCGACAGTCGCGCACTGCGGCCGGATATACACACGTGTATACACGTGAAAGGAAGGGAATACCGCGACGTTGGCCGAGCGCGCCGTAGCGCGGTGCTCTCCCGATGGGCGTGGATAAACGAGCGGAAAAATGGCGGGGTTTGGAAATGAGATTTGCTGGTAAACCGACAATTTATCGTAGGTATCTGCGAAAGCATCTCTTGACGTTCCTCTGACCAGAGTTATAATTAATACGCTCTCGTCACAGTGCGCCCGACCAATATTCCGTCGCGCCCGCACACGTACACAGTCGGAGCCGCACCGCGCGGCCGCCCCGCGTACGCGTGTACCGACGACGGCGCGCGAATCTGTGTGGTCGCGCTCGCGCACCGACGTGTAACCGGTTGTTGATTAAGTTTGAATGACTGATGCCGCAAAAACACATTAAAACTTGAATGAGTACAGATGAAAATTTAGTCGCTAGGAATCAAGAGACCGCAGAGGCAAATGGCCTGGCGGCCGCACATACGCGCGGACGGAACCTCCTCCTCCTCCGCCTCACCCACCTCCACCTACCCCCTTACCCTTCGCACGCTGGCACCCGGCGTCGTTTCCTCTCTCTTTCGCGATCGGATGCCCATCGAAATACAACTATGCGAAAAACACTCGACGATTGCTATATCCGCCGTCCGGAGGCACTCGCGTCTGGTCGCATACCGCAACGGAAACAGCCTGTGTACTCGGTTGGCTTTCGACGATCGTTTTTTCGATCGATGAGTCGTCGGCCGGCAAGATCACGGTTGACCCGGGGATGTTGTTTCGAACTTGATTCTAGTAATAGAGAGAATAGAGCCGCGATCGCGCGGCTAGGTCTCTTCCATCGCAGATTCGCGGTTGTCCCCTGTGATTTATCGATCTTTAGCATTGCACGCCATGCATTTACATCATCTACCGCAGCGATAGTAAATTATGCCTTTAATTTTGCAATATCTTTGTATCGAACAACTTGGAATATTAAATTTATTACACGAACCGTCATGAAGCGACTATCAATTTTTTTTCGGCAAAAATTAGCATTCGCTTCTCCGCTTTTCTACCTTAATTGGACTGTCAACTCGACGTCCAAGAGACTCGTCGTTGGGAAAGCATAAGACCCTTTATTGTCCATCGTTGCGAACACGATCATTCTTCCATTCTCGCGATAAACGTCCAAATTGGGGAAGGAGACGAGGTACATATCGGATGCTGTAATCGTGCAATCTATCACAAACGGAAGATCCACGGATATTATCATAAGACAACTGGAGGAGCAGATTATCTCGACTGTCGTCCCGTAAATACTTCAACATCCATGGAAAATCACAGATCCACTTTAGCGTGCGCTCGCGAACGGAATGGGAATGGGGATCCATCAAGCGGGCAACTCGCGACTGCAACCGTATGGCAATAGCAACGGCAGTGATTGCCGGGGAGAGACCCGCGAGATGATCGTTTCCTCAATAAAAATCGTCAACCAGATCGTAGCTCACGTACCGATACGGGACCGCACCACTCCCCGTCGGTCCAATCAGAGGCTCCCATCGCCTTAATGTATTCAAATGTAAGCGGTAGCAGTGTTTATGTCTTGACATTGCAAATTGTAGCGGCCGCGCCATAACTTATAGTAATTGCTGTGCGCCGGAGTAATTATTTATACTCGTGATATAGCGTACGGGAGTTACTCACAGCCAGGATCTATATATACACCGACATCGAGGCCCATTGTGCACGTGAATATCGAAAAGGGGCGAACAGAGTGTGATATTAAACCCGAATTTAAGCGGACGAATCGGCGACTTCGATGCCTCGCACAACGTAGGACGGTACCCCGTCACACAAGGATCGAAGAAAGAAGCTATAAAATCCACGGTTCTTTTCAATTCCGTTTTTCTTATGTTAACAAGGGATATAATAATCTTTAATGAAAGTAGCATTGTCTGTATCCCATTGATACTTGAAATTAAGCAAAACGTCTTAATATCGCTGTAATTGACTATACAAATTTTATTGATATTTAAGATCGGTTCTAAATATATACAGTAGTACAACACATTGTACAAATAGATAAAATAGTATCTCTCTTTTTTAGTTTTTATTTGTATTTATTCCTTTTAATACAAAATAGTTTGACAAACGTTAGAAATTCTGTTAATTTCGCGTCGCAATTTCTGGCAAATTAAATATATTTGCAATAAATGGATAATATTCGTAATATCATAATTTTACAAGCATTCTTTGACAATTGCATTTGTGAATAAAAAATTTTAATCTCAAACATGCGTGCCGCCATCTCACTGACAATGCTCGAACTTGTACAGGATTCCAATACGTTAAAACTTGGTTGTAAATAATACTACGTCACAGCGACAACTACATATTTATGACTATTTAAATCAGCCAGATAAAACAAATGTTAAATTTGCAATGATTTGTTAAATCGTTCAGATACCTCGTAAATTTGGAATATATTTTTGTTATGCATTCCAGTTGCGTAATCGACTACACTGTTTAATCACCTCTATATCAATAACCAATCATTTTAATTAATAAAACGCAAGTACGTGTACCCCAAGAATAAGACTAAGGGAATTTACAAAGTTCACGATTTCTGTCGATAAATCAGTTTAAGCATTCAGTCGATGAGAACGCGGGTGGTTTTGCGGTGTAACAGGTGGTTGAAATTCTCATTCTCCACAGCTTTTTGCTCCTTTATCGGCAAAAAAGGAAAGAATAAGTTCCAGTTTATGAATCGGAGCGCGTTTAACGCTCCTTAAAAGGGTAAAGCGCCTCCGATGGCTCTCTCAACGAGGAAAATTTCCGTGCTTTTACGAGATCGTGGAATATGGTAGATCGTGGAATATTGGTAGAATATGTAGGAGCAGCTTTTTTGCGAGATAAAATTGTAACACTTACAATGAGATTGGTTTGCATTCTGTAAATTTATTTACTTTGTCGATGAATATATCGTACATGCGAGAATAATCAAAAATAAGTAATAAACACCGTATTTTTTTCAAAGATTGTATTTCAACGTTATATTTTTTTATCACAAACTTGTTACACCACTTTAACACGTTGAATGCCATGAATGATGACCGCCGCTATGACATTCTAATATATCGCATTAATATACGAATAAAATGTAATTAACGATACTTAGAAAGTTCTACATATCATGTATCGAGAGCTGACAGCTAATAACAAAAATTTGTTAAAAATTACCGTAAGTTTCAATTATGTATGTGACTTTTAATTTGCCTTTTGCGGAATACATCAAGATTCACGTGGCAGTGAACGTGTTAATTAACAATACTGACCATTGTTAAAAATCGCAGATCATTGAAAAATAATCATTACTCATATATATTGATTTACGTAAAATTAAAATTTATGATTAAGACGTGGGTTTAATTAATTAATTAAATAAAAACGGAAATATTTACAATGCTATTCACATATTACGCGTTGTGACAGTCTTAACTCTAAATATTGTTTAATCTATTTAAAGCTTATGAGTCTTTATGAAATGGCGAAGATGCAGCATAAAGATGCATCAAGTACATTAATCTTGCTCAGAAAATATATAATCAATTTCACGCTTTGGCACGAAACCATCTTACTATCAATAATGAGCTTGTTTATTTTTAAACTATTCTTCAACGTACTTACTAGAAAATACGGAGTTTAACAAGAAATACACGATATATATCACGCAAAAATTCTGCTTTCCTGATTATTCGAGAATTTATGCATACCCTTAGCAAAAAATATAAAATGATATATTTTCATGGCACACTCTCGCCAATCAATTGTAATTTGAAAATTTATAATTAGAAATCAAAATACATCTAATTTGCTTTTTTGTATTAAATATTTCTAAAATGATCGTTAAATTTCGGAATATTTTACTTCAATCAATCTTTAACTTTTAGCAATAATGATCACCAAGGCCTCCACATATCGCCATTACTACCAAAAGAATCTGCTGGATTCGCTGGGAACTTATCGGAATTTGGATTGCAATTTCGCGGAGTCTGGCAATTCTGACTTCCTGGCAAATCTTGGACAGGAATTGCGGGAGACTGCTCATTTGTGCTCTTAAGCACGTCGGTATTATTCATCGAGGAGGTCGAACTAGTGGGTTCTTGATATCTCGGTCTCTTATCTGAGATCGCCAAAAGCCCGTCGGAATGACGTCTCCTGAGACCGTCTCTCTTGAGCAGCAAGCCACTCGAGGCGCGATTGTATGTCTTATCCGTAATCACGGAAAGCGGTTGTCGCAAACCGTGCATCGCGGTGCCGTTCGTATGATTGGCATTGTCCAAACCTTCCGCGGCATCTTTTTTAGTTGCGACATTATCGTCGATGGCCTTAGATTCCAAGAATGCCGTTGTGGGTGACTTTCGGTCGCTAGTCGAGCTAATTTGCGGTTTTTGGGTCTCTGGCGAAGACGAGAAGCTCTTTGAGGACGCAGGACTCTGTTCGGGTAATTTAAATCGATGTTGCGGCTGATGATGGTTAGGCGTCGTCGCCTGCGGATGTTCCGAATGATGACTCTCATCGCCGTAACTCGACGTGGAAGTCGATGGGCTTAGCAACGGGCTGTGCGGCCGGTGAACCGCGGTAAAAGCCGAAGATTGACCGATTCTTGTAGATGAATCCGTAGCTGGTGGAAAGAAGGGAAAATTCGCGGAGATACCGGCGGATTGCGGCACCAAGAATGCCAATTCGCCTGTCGGCAGTCGACTCGGAATCAATTGAACTCCGTTAGGTATCTGTATTCTCGCGCTACCGTTGTTATTCTCATCCCCATTCTGGAAATCGCTCTGGAAACCAACCTTTACCTCCGGGTAGAGGCGTTCCGGCATGTAGGGCACGTACTGGCTGTAGAATGGCGCCATTTGCTGGAGATGGCTCACGCAGTTGTTCAAGTGTGATACCAATCGTTGCTTGATGGCAGGGTCGACGTTCTCGAGGCGACTGATGTATCGCGATACTTCGGTAGCACATTCGGAAAATCCGGAACGGAATTTCGTTAGCACCACTGGATCGTTGGCGACGGCCGTACTCAATTGCTGCCGTTGCATCGTTTGTATATGCTTCACCGTCATTTCGAGGATATCGGCCTTCTCGAGTTTCGAGTGCCTAGTTGGCTGTAACAAACAGAAATAGTAAAAGTACCAATATGAATAATTGAAAATAATTGATAATGTAGAAGAGCATTGTATTATTATATATTATCCGTCAAGGTTACAATTAGGTAGAAAGAAATGACCTTGAAATGACCTAAATGACCTTCCGGTCGGGAAGTTAGAAAGCATAACGTGCATCGGTATTGAAAGAACTCTGCGTTATCCACGGAGGTTAGCTAGCAGTAAGGGTAAAGGACGATATATACGGTAAAAGGGACCACAGAATGAGATTTCTTCTTATTCGAAGACCAGTAACTATGATCGCCCGGGGAATTGGCTTCTTCTCAGAAAAAGGAGCTTCGATCGGACATCGATCCTTTATTGAAGAAATGTACGATGACGCGACACGCCCATATAATTGACTTGATGTGAACTGCTACCGTAATAACAGACTAGCAACTACGGTAGCTAATACAGCCCATTTCGTAGTCAGCCTAAGGGCGGTTAGCTCTCTCACATTCTCCTATATTTTTTATTAAACTACGTGCAATAGATCATTAACTCATTTTATCCAAGTCATGCGTGAATTGCTCGGGGATGTTTACCTCTTGCAAAAACATACTATTACAGAATAAACTATCGACAAGCGAAAGAATTATATATATATATGTATATATATAATCATTATTTTAATTTGTAAATTAAATCATTAGTATATAAATAATGTTTTTTTTAAGTTACTCTTAAATAACTTGCCACTTATAAGCGATCAATTCAATCGTGGGAAACGATTCTCGAAAACATCACGGAGCGGTTTTTCAGATATCCTGATGAACGTGACCTTCCCCGAATCCAGCTTATGCCGTATAAATTCCCATCAGCCCTTTAACCATCGATAGCTCAATAGTAGTATGGTCCTCCTTTTTCAATGGTCCATTGTATCCTCTCAATTCTTTGAACCTTATCCTGTCGGATCATCCCGATGTTCGCATTTTTATGGTAAATTTGCGATCACCTGAAGAATGAGCGTGGGAGTCGGCACAGGATCACTTATACACGGAATCGTATAAATGTCTTGTGACTTGGTAGAATAGTACTTTGACTTTAAGAAATTCAATAAAATCAAGTGCGACAAAACCAGTCGTGCAACACGAAAATAAATTATTTGCAAAAATGTAACAAAAATAATATTGCGTCGGATGAGAGAAACATCACAGATATCGATTTTCCCGCGAGTGAATTTGACACCCCAAACTCAAGAGCGGAGAGGTGGCACCTGTTAAAGGACTGACAAAAAAAGAAAGCAGAGGCGTTGCGCATCTCCCTCTTTTTTCGCTGATCCGCACCGTCGTCGCGGACCGGAGCTGGATCCTTAAAGATGATACGGTCAACAAAAGAGGCTGCAACCTGAGATGAGATTCTTTTTCTTCGTAATAATTATTTCGAGGTTCCCACGAACACGCGGGGGGCGTTTCGGACGAACGGGACGGACACACCGAAGCGAGCAGGTAGCGGAAGTCATCTGGACGAAAAGATGGAGAGAAAGAATGATGAGAGCGTCTTGTCTCGTTATACGTCCTTGTTTGAGAAATCAACCTCAACGGATTGTGCATACCTCAACGCGGCACAGAATATTTGAACCGTCAAAAAGACGAGATATATTTTAATTAATCGATATCCAATTTGTCCAAAGTTCATTTACTTTATAATCTTCTTTATTTGTTTTACATTTTACTTGCGGTATTTTTAAGCTAATTTTTATATACGCCAATATATTTATATAATCATATATTAGCCACGTTTCAAATTGCGACTGATTCAACAATATGAAATGGTGAATGTGATTTCGAAAGTCACATGTAATATGTCAATTTTAAACGGGCGCGGTAATTGGAGGTTCTTTTAGAGGTTTCTTCACCTCTTCTTTTGACCAACTCGAGTACCATTGTAAAATCTGTGTAGAGCAGAGATTACGCGGATATGAGGATCCAGTTCCATCTGTTTCCCACGCGGAGACATCTAGAATACTAAAACAAAACCTACCCCCACTTCCTTTCATCCAATCCTCCAGTCTAAAACGGATCCTGTCGCAGAGGATGCCGAGGGAAAAAGGGGTCCACAGTGGACAACCTGATCAAATACATTCAATATACATCCGTTATGACAACTTCCGCTACCGACACAATGATCAGTCAGTCCTATACATCTCGGAGTTTCGTATTACCGTAACAAAAATTACAGTTTTTAAATATTAGAATAACAGAAATGCACATTCCATTTCGGCTTAACAAAATGTTACGCTGAACATTTTATGCAATTCATAATACAATATTAAATAATAAAAAACTACATTTTTTCTATCTTGGATAAAGCGTTAGAATTAATTTGAACATGTGGCTAGACAAATTCGAGGAAGATAATTAAGATAATAATACTCAAAATAATAATATTGTAAATAGCGTGCAGAAATGCTGTGTTTCCTGAGCGTCCTTCAGAAGTAGCACATTTTTTTATGTTATCTCTCATAAAGCGGATCACGTCTCTAGATAAACAGCGCAGAAGTCACGTTTTTCTACGACATGTTTTAACACAGCGCCAGCAATGTGGATCTCACGAGGGCAAACAAAAATCATGCGTGCACTGACTGGCATGCAATCTCGTGCTATATCATTTGAGCGTTTTGCTGATGTCGTTGTTTATCATGAATCTTACTGTTCGGTCGAATAATTTAAACGCGTTTAAAATGTTAAAAGACAAAAAGCGTTAATCTACGCACCGATTAATTAACGTCAATCAATATTAACTGGCAGATTAAAACTTATTTTATTACAAAAAATTAAATATAACTTACGTCTTTTTCACTAACGAGTATGAAATTCTTCAGCTCATCGAGATACTGATTAATTCGAGCGCGTCGTCGTTTTTCCATAATCGGTTTGTTGCTCTGAAATAATTAGATTAAGATTTATTACTTATTCACAATGGTAAATATTTTTTTTAATAATCGTATTACTCTCTCATTTAATAGAAGGTATCAATATATATATATATATATATATATATATATATATATATATATATATATCTCAATATATAGGTATTAATATATTATTGACATGAAAACTTTCTATGCAACAATGGAACGATTAATCTTATCTGACCATGAAACATTCATTACCCTCCTCAGTTCCGCTTTCGTCATTCCCGAATGTGTTTGAGGCTCGAGTTCCTCCTCGCTGCCCAACATTTTGTAGTTACGGTAATCCACCATCAAGCAGAATTCTTGACCATCGTGATTTCTGTACGGGCACGAACGCACTTATTGCAATTGATTATTAAATTAATTCTCGAGAATTACCTCGATTGATTAGTTGTGTACACTCACAATGTAATGAGTCAAAGTTGAACGTTCGCACTGAAGGACACTGAAACTCTGTTTAACAGCCGAGCACGTGGATACGAGAACTATTTTCACCAAAGTAGAGATCGATGCTTACTTAAAATAAATAAATATAACAATTTTTGTTAGATAGTCGGTCAGATTGCCGGTTTTACGTTAACACGTGACTCCGAAATTCTAAAGCGATGTGTAGACCAAGTTAGGGAAGTCCATCTTCCCCGATGGACGTCCCGCTTGGGCTATTGAGGGTAACTGTTTTCGATTTCGAAGACCGCATGCCGATGCACCCGTATAGAGTGGGGAAAAGTGCGTCCCGGAGTGGGATATTGGGTACCCCAAAGGTGGGGAGGTCCTCGGCCCTCCTGAGACCTGTTGATGTGTGGGAATTCACGCCGTCTGCAGGATATACCTCGTGCAACGTAGTCGCTTATTTAATTTGGGCTACATCCTGTGAAGATAATATCGGAAGTGGTTTGGGCAATTTGCAACCAGGCAGGCGATATATTTAATTTATTTTCAATTGGTACAATTATATCCCTTATAAGTACTTCACAGCCTCTTCCAAGTGTCTTATAATCTTCTTTAAACTAAAAAAAAGAATGATAAAGACGCATATTACATTTCTCTTATTTTTCGTCTCCATTATTATTATTTCACAAAAAGATACGCCGTGGATGTTTTGCACTGTAATAATGGCATGTAAAATTCTAATGATGAAATGTTACGAGAGGTTCGATCAATTTTTGTCACGACGCGGCAACGCGACATCGATGAAAAAGGACAGATTGTTAGCGCGCATCGACTGTAGCAGCGGTAAAGCACAAAGGCGTGCAATAGAGGATCATCTGACAGAGAAGGGCAAACATTGCGTGCCGACATGTGTATGTGCATGCGTATGCGCGCGTCATAAGTGTGGCTGGCGCGCGCAACGCGATCCGATGCACGGTCTGCACGGGTGCATATGAGAGCGAGTACAGGGTCTCTCACGTGGGAATTGTTTTAAAATGTGCTGTGTTATTTATCTGTACAAAGCTGTCGCTGTTAACGCAGTGACATGTTCTGACGTGCTCGCTATTTGTGAAATGTAGAATGCATAAAACGTGCAATACGGCTTTATTTTTCTCTCTTTTTACACATATTTTAAAGAAAGAGACTCTCTTAATTCACATATACTTATATTCTAAAATTACATATTAAAAATAACGAAGTTACTTTTGAATTATAAAATCGACATTTAATGCTAAAATTTTCGTTACGATTTCCAATGATATGCTTAGCAGAAAAGAGAAAATGCTGATGAAAATATAAAAATATAAAAAAATAATGTTTTATAGGAATCATAATGTATTTAAGACGACATGCATGCAAATGCATAATATAGGTATAATTTAACTAGACAATCTATAAATGTAAGATGACATTCGCTTTATTGTAAAATCACAGCTCATTGGACAAGGCAATGACCATAGCAATAAATCTTTATGGCTTAAGATTATTATACCGAAAAACTTTGAGTTAATGCTTTACGGTTTCTTCCGGCATTTCGAGACCTTCTGAAGGGGGGTCCTCCTAAATCATTGATTTATTTCGCCATAGTATCTCGACTATGTTACGTCAACCTTTTAGAACTTATTTTACAGGGTGCAGACATGTTTATTGTACAACACAAAAAGTAAGATTTGACTACTTTATTATCGCATCGGCATTGACAGTTACATTACTTAAATTTCTAATTTACACACTTATCATCAAAATTAACGCAAGTTAGTTTCGCACGTACAATTTTTTGCAACACAAAGGACCGTTTGTTACTATTGTTGCAGAAAATAATATATGTATATATTTCGGAATTAATGAAATAATTATGTATGCGATAGGCAAATATTATACACGAAAAAATCATCTCTATTCGTGATATATCATGAATACGGGCGGGAGATCTAGTTACGATAAATTACTTCGTCTACAGGAGCAGCTGTACGTTTCATGTTCAAGATGCAATGAGAGCTCTTTAACTATTGAATTATTAGACGTTTAAAAATCAGATCCTCGCACAACGTGACGAGATGACTCGATAAATGCAACCGCTCTATAGTCGAAATTTTTTTTCACAGTCATGCACTTTAAGTATCGGTGCCCAGATGTTTGATAAACGATTCAATGTTTACGACATATAAAAATCCTTTCATATTTGATATAAGTGTTCGTTGTGTTAATCCGATAACAATCGTTTAACAAACAGCTGCGACTCGAAATTTATGCAAAGAATACGCAAACACAATGCTTTGCTTATCATGAATTAAAATCATCTTTATATTTAATTTGGTATGAAAATAAAATTTAAATATTATTAATTGTAATTAATTGTCCTTTGTAATGAAGACACACATTTCATGATTTTATTAACTTATACATTATGGATGTAACAAGAATTAGAAAATAATATTCTCACATTTAAAGAGAGAGAGAGAGAGAGAACACAGTGCAATCTTGTCACTTGAAGGTAAAATTTCCGGGAAAAAAGGATAAGTCCTTTGTAATGAAGACATTTCATGGCTTTATTTGTAGTACCCGTTGCAGAACGTAACATGTTGCTCTAAAATGCACCTTTATCCTTGAGATTGTTACGTTATTGCGTCGGATAACATATTGAGCCGAGTTACAGAACAGACGAATATCGAAGAATGAGTATTAAGCCTTTTTGACTTTTACATCTCCATCAGCAACTGTCTAGTTCATGTTTAGGATGGGTAGTATAAATAGCGTAACAAAGGAATCGCCCCAACCTTGAGTCCTTTTTTATATATCATCATCATCACTCGGTTATGACTGCCTACGGGCGATTTGCAATTGTTTTATAATTGCAATACAATGCTCACATTCTTTTTTACATAAATGCAAAATACGAGTTAGCGAATAAAAATACTTTTTTTATTTTTAGCATCAAATATTAATAAAATGATTACTCATAAAAGAGATACATTACAAAGAGGACTGAAAAAATATGAAATAGCAACTTGCCAATATACCTACAAAAATGTTTACATTGCAAAGCAAAGAATTACATAGATTAATAAGTATTAGGTAAGCAAATTTTGCTTAATGTTTTGTTACATCCATTTGCACGGGATCCTTTCTTTTTCCCATGATCCATAATTTCCCATAAATATTCCAGCCTAGCTGTCATAACGGAAGGCGTTCGGTCAGATGTCGCGACCTTCTCATTAACCCCGAGAGGCTGAGAGCCCCAGAGTACTTGGCTTGACCACAAACTTCTCGAGAAGGATCGAGAAGGCGCGTCACGTCTTAAATTTGGAACGCCCATCCTCCGATCCTGCTGCTTTCGAGGATCGATCCTGGGATGCACCTGCAGCTCGCACCCACGCAGTCATAAGATCGTACAGGAAGGAAACGTTACCCCTAAGTCTCGAAATCTTCATTTCCGCTCGCGATAAGTGGAGGCTGGCTTTTTAGGTTTAAAAAGAACCCTCCTTCTGTGCGAGTCTCGCGCTGAGTATGTCTTTCGCGTAATATATTAATCGAAAAAACCGTATAATTGCCGGAAAGAAAGCTTCATACGCTTTCACGAGAGTTAAAATCCGTGTGAGCATTAATATAATACGTATAACCAACCCTATATCGGTGTCAAAGCATGCAAACCAGCTCTAAAAAATACATGCGTGGGGTCGATAGAACGACATCTGGATTGTTGTTCCCGGGAAACGCAGTTGTAAATGCAGGAAAATATAACTCGTTTCCGTGGGATTGAATGAAAAAAACCCGCAGGCGGCGTAACTTATAGCTTTTGCCATTCATTTCTTTCAGAAGGGTGACATTTAGACAAATATTCTTGTAATAAATTTCTTTTTCACTAATGGTTACGTTTCAATCTTGAAATAACACGAGACAATTTCGAATTATTATAATCGATAGTATTTAGAGGAAAATACTAACTCTTTAAAATTTTAATTTTGGTTTTACATTATTTTTTAAATATATTTCGGATGGCATGTCTCAAATAAATGAATGAAACGTAAGCATCAGTAACTACAAGTCGATTTCAACAGAAAGGAAAATAAAAGGAGGGACTATAACTGAAACTTTATACGGTAAATCGTTGTAGAAGGTAATACGAACATCCTTAGCACAATAGTCCTGAAAATCCCAATCGTGAATCAAAAATATTCCATTCAGGAGAATTGGGTCAGTGGGTTTCACCGCTGGGAATCGAGTCGTGTGCTGGACACACGTAAAGAAAAATATTTTACAATAGCAAGCTCGTCAGGTAACGCTCCAACTCGATTTATTTTGAACAATAATTTTTGTGTCAATTATTGAGGATGTGTGAGGAAAAATACATTGTTAATTTCTAAAACATTTTATAACTTTTTATTTAAAAATAGCTTAGTCTACTTCTTTAAATCTTAATTTTTACCGTGGAATATGATTTCTCGATTATGAAACATTTATAAATCTTAAATTTAAAGTTACTTTATTAATAATTCATTTATTTAACATTTTCTAATAAAAATAAATTCTAATTCCTCTTTACTAACTTAAATAATTATAGTTATGATGGTAGCATTACTTAAAATTGCGACATGTATACACATATGTAGCTTCAGTCTCGCGACATGACTGCTCTCGCGCACAACACTCGACGCAGGTTGCATCCCCCTTGCACAAGCATCGAGGGCCCGGAGAGGACCGTCCCATTCTCGCGTACCCCTTTCCGGAGTAGCCGTCTTTCGCCTTGGCTCGCAAAAGTTCGTGCCCGCACGACGCTTACGAGCTTACGGCGAGGGATCACCTGGCGACGGTTCCCACGTTTCTGCGATTCGCGTTCGGCTTCACCCTTTGCCTTATATTCCGTCGTGTCGGTGGATTCCGGGTGCCCATAATGGCGAGCACGCAAAGGGCGGGGGACAGAGGGGGACTCGCGTAGAAGGAGCGAAAAAGATATGCGGAAAGAAAAGGAAACGAGCCGTGCCTCGTGCATCCATTATGGGGGTCTGACCGCTATGGCGGTGCGCGTGGCTGACACACGAGGAACCCGCGGGCCCTCGGCGGGATTCGACGTTTTATTAGGAAGGGAAGAAGAAAAGTGTTAAGTCAGGCCGTGCGGAGGCAGGTATGTATTTGCATAGAAAGGCTGAAATTTTGTGTCCTTGTTGACGCGCTGTAACTGTTTGCCTTTGAGAGTCGTGGGAGGTTCCGTCGTCCTCCTGTGGGAATATTTTACATTGCGGTCTTCTGGAGTCTTCTCTTTTTCTTCTTCTTCTTCTCTTTCCTCTCGGACTGCGTGCGTAATCGCTCGCTGATCTTATTAGTAGTAAAACTTGTTTTAGAATATGGATTTAAATATATTATATTAAGAAAAGAAAAATAATAAAAGTAGAACACTCATCGCGTGATTGTCACGGCCGTAACGATTTAATCTTTCTCGCATATTCGATCGCGCGTAGCGCGTCTCGATAGTCCGCACGAATCAATATTAAATCTAATATAATATGTTCGCGACTCCGTTGAAATCATTTAGCGGCTGATCTTTGGGAAACACGATCTGTTTAGTCTTCGATCAAGCAGAAAGACCCCTCAGCCGCACGTTGATGGGATCGCAAGATTTCTTCTGGTTGTTTTAGTTGAACGCACAATAATCCCTACAGCATACAAGTTTGTTTTCATACTGTTCTCTTTACTGTCTTTATGCGTCGTGCGACTGGTAGTATACGTGACAAGAGCAAGCCTCGCGTTTATAAATCACGTGTTGTATCATCGTCTTTTAGCTGGAATTTTTAAGAACCCGAATAATACGATAATAATTATCTCAATGAGTTGATAAAAAATAGCAAATTAATTTTTTTTCCGTTATTCTCTATTAATGTCTACAATTTCGCTGCAAAATTCGCGGCGGCATTAGGTATTGTTCGTTTCCTAGATATAAATACGACTATAATATATATATATATATATACAGGGTGTCCCATGACTCGAAGTCCATACATTAAGGGCGTGTTATCGAAGTCATTTAGAGTTGAAATTGTTTAATAAACACATGTAAATGCTTCCTAACAGAACTACAACCATTAAAAGTTGATGTGAATATTTGAAACATTTTCTGTCAGTCTGGTATTGTTTTATTAATTTTTGTCTTATTGTCTGTTAATATGTCTATTAATAATTGTCTTATTAATTAATAAGAAATTCTCCTGGCATGGTGGAGCGAACTGTTAGATCACTTTTACGCAGGACAAGACTTTGTATTGAATCTGCAGGAGATAATTTTGAACAGAATTTGCAATACATTTGTAAATAAACAAGTTAAATTAAATGTCTTTTTTCTTTCCTTTTCCAAATATTCACATCAACTTTCAATGCTTGTAGTTCTGTTAGGAAGCATTTACGGACATATGTTTATTAAATTCAACTCTAAATAACTTCAATAACACGCCTTTAATGTATGGACTTCGAGTCATGGGACACCCTGTATATATATATCATCTTGTAAAGAACGACGTCGAACTTCTTGACGATTAAGATCAGCTTTATCAAGGCCCAGCATCTTTGCCAAATATATCCGGACGGAGGAACGTCTCGCATTACATTCTCGCGCCGCTGTCTCGAGTGCACTTGAGAGTTCCGGACGCGCTATTACGCGAGCGAAACAATGGAGGAGGGTCGGTAGGCCGGCCGGGTCATGTGGGGTCCAGTTTCGGTCGGCGCTCGTCGCGGAACACGGTTGTCATCGCTCGTGATGGCAACCGGCGAGGTCGCGGAGCGGCAGGTTGCTGCAGCGGCGTCAGCAACGCTCCGGCTGCAGCGCAGCGGTACGGGCCCCGACATCGTAGCAGCAACAAGGCAGCAACCTTGCGGCGACGCTCCTCGCAGCTAGGCGCCCCGAGAGAGCTGGTGAGAACACACCGTGCCATGCGTTCCCACCATCGTCCTCGGGCTTCTTCGGCAACCTCTTCGGTACCGCTCGGCTCTGTGTACCCGATATCGGCTACCGTCAAGGGCCCTCTCTGCCACGGTGGGTCCCTCCTCCTCCCTCCCGTAGACCCCTCTCTGGGATGCCGGAACAGGTCCAAATGGTGTTAGTTGATCCTTCGCCCATGTATTCGGCATGTCAATTTTTCCACAGAAGCTCTAATGATTCGGATCAATGCACAATTATTTACGTACAAGTCGCTTTCAAATTATGTACAGTAATTTAAATCAGTAATACCCGCTTAGGTGTAATAATGTAACACATAATATTGATTTTAATTAAGAATTTATTTTGATATAAAAAAATTTTAATTTTACATTGCTGCTATTTCTCTTAATAATAATTCTAAGGATCATTATGATAATTCAAAGATTTCGCCATGTTTCAAATATAAAGACGTTAAAAGGTTCTGAAAGATATCAATTAATGTAGAGAATATCTATTGTTAAGAGATCGTTCGCTTTAGTCCCGACATCAGTTTAAAGACGATGGGTAGGTAGGTAGGAACACAAAGATTTTTCACCGCAGCGATCGACATGTTACACTCGACGATCTTCCGAATATAGCTTCATGCAAATTTTTCGTGCTAGGCTATTGAGTGTCGACCTCCAGTAAAATTTGTCATTTTGAACGAGTTGGTTTATGCACCTAAACCGGCTCGACTGAAATTGCGGATCACTGGTTACTTTGCTGTGAGAAATTCATACCTAGCTCGCAGCTTCGTGCTAGCTTCCTGCATACATAAATAGAATGAAGAAAACGCAGATGGCCGCGTGGAAAATTCTTTTCCACCGTCGGACCTTCCGGTCTTTTCGTGCTGTAATTTCTTACTCGCCACGCGGATAGCATTTAATTGATTTAGAAAGGCGGATATCAAATATCGGAAAGCTCATATTCTACGATAATGATAGATGTCGGACAATAGGTCACGCGATCTATTTTGAAATTGACGGATTACAAAGCCAAACGTTCATTACTCTTTTGCGGTTTATTTTCTAATTCACTGCGGCAAATGAGACATATCCCGGAAGTGTTTACTGATTTGAATCATTCAGATTGAATTATTTTCACTATATTCGATCTCCCGCGCGTAAAAATTTTTATTGTTTTGAAATTTCTTGCTTTCAAATTTATTTATTATATTACATATCGACGTCGTCACGACAAAAAGGCGTAAGCGGCTTTTACCAAATTTTACAGGAGCTCCAAAATTTGAGAAAAATCCAAAAAGCCTTGCATCTAACACTATAGTTGTATCCATAAAAAATTCGAGAATCGTTAATTTTATTACTAGGGTAGATGCACCATTTGTGGCCATATTAAGGCCATTTGTCGCCATACAGTTCTTTACCATATAAAGAATAAATTTAACCTAATCTGCCTGTCTGCATGATTAACAAAATGCTTGCAGAATGAAGTTCTCTCGATTGTTATGCACTATAGCCAAATTGAAAGTAAAAAAATTACGAAAATAACGCAGTTGACCAAAACCGGTACATCTACCTTAGTTAATTAAAATAATTGCACCTTAAATAACATTTTTTGGATTTTTCTCAATTTTTGGGTTTCCTGTAAAATTTGGTAAAAGCCGCTGACGCCTTTTTGTCGTGACAACGTCAATATGAAAATAAGATAACTTCAAATAAGACTTTTTTTCGATACAATCTAATTTAATTTGACTGTTAGAAATTCTAATTACAGACACCTCACAAAGTAATTAGTTTCCTCGTAATGAGTGTTAATCTGCTCAAAAATTCTTTTTCATAAAGGAACGTTCTACATCTTTCACGATTTAATTAACGTTTTTCATGTTAAATCAATAATGCGGTGACGTGGTTCTTCCTTTATTGAGCGAAAGAAGAAATGAAGAGTACAACACGTCGATAGTAAGTCCACCGCATCTGCTGCTCGACGAACTCGTGCTGTTTGCAGGCTGGGGTGCAAACAATGCATCGGTCTTGCACGGATTGCACGGAGAGGATCCCTCCTTATAAGATTTTTTGATTCTCTTATTGCCAGACACGCTGGCACGCGCCGAGCATCGTCTGCCACCTGGATTATTGATTTCGGAATTGCAGCTGATGCGAAGACATTTTTTAAATAACGTGTCGTTGTCATATCTGGACAGAATTTTCGAGAGTAGTTTCTATCGCTATACTCTTTAATAATTATTCTGAATATTAAATAATAGTACATTTTTATTTAAGCGTTTTTACGAGATGGAATAACAAATATTTTACATATCGTTGCGGTTTTTATTAATATCGCTAACCAGCCGGAAGTTCAACATACAAATTGAAATAGATATATATAGATATTTGATATAGCATTAGATTCTTAAGTGCATCATTAGATTCTTAAAGCATTATGGAATACTTAAAATATCTATTTAATTTCATCTTTGTAATGCTATAGCGAGAAAAAGCACATTGAAAGTTGAAATAGTCTCCGTTGTGTTAAATTATTTCAGAAAATTTCTGCTTTGAAATTACGATTTTTCTTTACCGGGAGCAGATCACTTTTCCGTATTCAAGACGGATAGATATTCCCTTAGCACAATTTTATAGGGGCCCGCCTTTCGTAACCTCCGTTAAAGGGACCGCAAGCCGGTGAGCAAAGGGGGAGCAAGGACAATACGTTGCGCAAAATGCTTTTCTTGCTTGGCTGCAGAAGGGGAAGCCTGGCACGCGACCAACGTCACCTGCCCGACCTACTGAAGTTCTTATATCGATTTTCTTGAGTGCAGCTGCGGCGTCGTGCTTCTTGCGTCGGTCATCGGACCGAGACGTCTTAAAGTCATTATTTATGCGCGTCATATGGTACAAACGTTGAGATTCTTCGTTTCATGAGATTCACGGAGAATTCTATCTATTTGTTTTTGTCACAGCATTATGTACTACTACAGTCTTTCGAAAATTGATGAAACTCTATTGGGATATATTAAGATTATTTTCATTATGAAATTCAATCGTATCCACCATTATTTAATAATTTTTAAGAATCACAGGATTTATTAAAAACTGCAACTTGTATTGTAAAACTGAGGAATTTTAAGACCCAAAAAATCTCTTTAAAATAATGTTTAAAAAATATCATATTTAACTTAAAAGATGTGGAACATACAATTCGTGTAACGATACCGGAACGTCAGAGGTAGACGAACGTACGATCGATCGTTTCTGATCGAGCGCTCGTGTCCGATCGAGGGGTTCGCGTTCATAGACACGCGAAGTCACACGATGGAATTTCACCTTGAAAATCGAGGGCTTCTTGATAGATGCCCGAAAAATTCCAGGTGTAAAAGACACCGGGCCCAAAAAGGGACGCGTGCCGTTTTCCCACGTGTCCCCCCTTGTTACGCGCCGCGTGCAATTTCATCTCATTCTCTTCTTGCACAATTTCTTCCCCTTCTCTTCTGCCCCCCTATGATCTTAGCCGTCGCTCCACGTTCTCTCCCCTTAATCCCGACACCCCGCAGATGCCCCGCTTAAGATTTCGGGCCCCCCTTCGTCGCACGACGTCACGCCAGATGACGTGTGCCTACTGTGACGTCACGAACATGTGCCGGGCTCTTGTGACGTAAGGAATCAGAGGGGTATAATGATCCTTTTTTTCGAGTACGCTGTTCTAGGTGAGACATTTGTACCTTGGATCGTGGGATCCTGGTCTCTGCAGAGGGAAGTATGAGCAGATGCTTCGATTGCACACGTGGTTTCATCAGACATATTGATCATTTCCTCGATTTATTGCTTCGCATTAATATAAATAAATTAATATAAATGCTGCAAGTTTCACCTCATTTTTCTGTTAAACGAATAAGCAGAAATTTGGACGATTAATAGGAAACCATCAATCTAAATAGAAGTTAACAGCTTTAGGAGCATTAATTGCACAATAACCGATTTTACATTGAAGCTGTCACGGTTGATATAGTACGCAATTTGTTGCAATTAGCGAAATGTGCCGAATGCAAATTTAGTCCGGCGCTTCCCGCTAGCTGAAATATAATCTATATAAAGCATCCAGAGAGTTCGTTACTTTTTTACGAGCCGCCGCCTCGACCCCTTGCCCTCGAGTCTTTCAAGACTAGGTCAATGTTCTGAAAAGTGAAGGATACCGAGCAGCAGCTGTGAAAGTTGTCTTGTTATTGTTAAATTTCGGATTATGCAAAATATCCTGTGACGTGCCACAGCGTAGCTTAAGTGGGACACGTATTTGCATCTGAAGACGAGATCTTGTCCTGAGTCAGATAATTAGAAAATTCTTTGTACGTCGATGTTCTCGCTGCAGAGGACAATTTCTTTCACAAGTTATTCGCATTACTTTACAAAAGTGTTGTCCTACAATATATGTGCTTTGCGAGAATTTTATTTTATTTCGTTAATATTGCACGATTTCCAATAATTAACGAAAGCTGTATAAAAACGTTAAATTAGACTTGAATATGGTTTAAAATAATATAACGCAATCGGCTTGTGTCATCGCGTTGGGGTTCGCTTACTGCATGAGAAGTGAAGTTAACTCATCCAGGTGGTTTCGTGACGCTCACGACATGTGTCTGATTATTGTATTATCGTTATGGGAACGCTTTCATTCCGATATACACCGACAAAACGTCCCAATTATTTCTAAATTTCACGTGTCATGCAATGTGATCTTTTAAAACTTTTATCCGTCCATTTATATTTTATTACTACGTTATTTTTAATCTATTAAATGAGAAACTAGAACGAAGTATAATATTTATAATACTATGTATAATCATCATTTGGCATAACCGAAGAAATTTGAAATTTATTTATTTATATTAAAGTATATGTTAAAATTGTAAATCAACTCCTTTGTTATTTTTAATTTTCAAAAAATCTCTTTAAGTATTATACTTTTTATTATTTAGACGATTTTGTTTCTTATCATTGTTCGTATTGCGTTTTAGAAAAAAAATTATTAGCTTGTTTATACTGTTATATTAATTGAACCGCTATCGTGAGAATAAGCGATGAGTTATCAGTGTAATTCCCATGGATGCTTCAACACCTGGCAGAATGTGGTGGCAGTCGAGAAAGTATTGTCTGCAAAAAGGACGAGACCCGGTCTTAGTTCATGATGAAACGTTTGTTCAGGTGGACAATAATTTTCTATTAACAACGTCCGGTAGGGCACTGACACACATGGCAAATAATTTAATTCATGACAGATGCTGTTGCGAGTAACACAGCATTGAAAAAAACGTTTATTACATTTACGAAATTTTTAAATTATTTTTTTGTGTAATAAAAGTATTATGAAGATAATTAAATTAATACAACTAATATAAAATAATGTTATATGAAGATATTGTTATTATCGTCTGTGTTGTTATCATCCGTCGATTATTGATTAAATAATTAAATAGATTTAACTTTTTATAATTTAAATGTATATTAATATATCAATAACGTTATAAATTTTGTATTTATGCAATTGTAGTTGATTATAACTCTATAACTTCCTGAAATAATAAATCCTAAATTATATAAATTAATACATAAATATTATACATAATTTGAGAATTTTATATAACTACTTTTTTTTCCAGTCAATTTTTTTTACTTTTTACAAACAAAAGAAATTTGCAAAAACAAAACTTAATAATTAATTATAATGGAAATATGAAAGCATATAACTGATGGTAAGATATCCTTTAAGAAATAATTGAATGCGTTTCTATATTTCACTTATCCATCTCACTCAATATATTTTGAGATTTTAAATAAATATGTTTTTAAATGTGTAGAGAATTATTTATCAATAAGACATTATATTTATCTAACCACTTGTAGGTAAATATTTTATTCGTATATCGTATTATCGATGGCATCAACTTCGCATACCCAGAGATGAAGCTAACTGAAGCTTAAGGAAGACTTCGATAGAGGGCAATACATAGTTCGTTATGGTGTAGCATCTACAGGGATGATTGATCCACAGTCATTTAGATTTTAGACTTTGCGAATCCACAAACCCAAGCTCAATACAATGGACATTCACATACATCCACATATCACATATATCCATATATGTATATATACACTTTTTTGAGCGATAATATAATAAACAACTAAGGAAAAGTTAAAAGAAAATACAAAAAATCTAATTTAAGAAGAATAAAAATAGTAGAAGAATAATAATAATAAGAAAAAGAAGAAGGAAAAAAATGAAAAATATATAAATTGGCTGAAAACGTATTAAGATAGACTTAGTTTCAAATATTTGTTCCAAATATACGAATATAAAACATGAATAGATGAAATCTTAAATTAATTTTTAGATAATGGAGATAAAGACAAATAAAAATGGAAAGATAAAACAAATGTACTCAAGATATAACATCCTTCACTTTTTGGGTGTATACTTATATAATATATACTGTATGTTTTTTAGAAAGCGAATTTCTTAAAAGCGAATCCTATGTCTAATACAGTTAGATGTCCAGGAAACCTCGATACTCACCTGCCATGATTCCGCAAGGACAAAAAAAGCGTTTATCTTTAAGTAAACGGCATGTCTTTGTGGGACATATGCCTTATACATAATACATACGATACATTGATTGAAAGACCTGATATTTTACATTGATGATTTCTGTTGCGAAAATATTTATTAGGTCGGCCGAATTTCTTAATACCTGTGTGAAGTTAGCCCCCCAATGTCGAAAAATCAAAAATTTTCTTTTTGCAAACGTTTGCCCATCGTTTGCAAAAAATATTTTTTATTTTTCAACATTGGAGGGCTAACTTCACACAGGTTTCCTTAACGCATTATCCTCTACGCATTGTTTCTTTTAAATTATCGATATTGACCCATAACTGGTATGGTGGGATCCAACAGACCCCAGCTAATTTTGCTTTCGTGATAGTTTTAGAAATATTCAGCGCTCTATATGCTTTAATACACGGAGAAAATTTTATATTAAAAATTACTATGTATGGCAGTAGCCCTAGACCATTGCTGGATTATAAAAATTTTTACTATGTTTTCACAAATGAGTTGAATAATTAATAATATAATTACATAGTAAAAATTTTTATAATTCCAGCAATGGTCCACGGCTACTGCCATATATAGTAATTTTTAATATAAAATTTTCTCGGTGTACCTTTTAAACATTACACATTAAACATCCTGCAGAGAGATTATGTCTTCCAATGTAAGTATATTGTTTTTATCAAATTTTTTGCCCAGCGTGTAGGGTCTTTATGATCCCATCATACTAATTTCGTTATTTTTTATTATAATAAATATTTTCTTATTTCAGTCATTAATGGCACATCACTCGCAAAGTAATATAAAAATCGATGATACTTGTTCTCAAGAATGGAAAAATATTCTTGAAGAAGAAGAGAACGATTTTAACGGGAACGATTTAGATCTTGATCTAGACTACGTAAGGAGTCATGATAGTAGGTAGATTAAATGAAGAAAATAGCGAAAGTAAGTTAGAGCAATCTGGAAAAAGGAAAAAAGAAGAAGAAACAACTGTCAAGGATATTTCTTTAAGAACGAAGAAATTACAACTAAAAAAAGGATAGCAAATTATTATTATAGAAATCAATTCGATTGTATTTAAATTGTGATTTTTTATTTAAAATTTTGTTTTTTGTTAAATTTTTATTTTGTTATGTGTGTGTATGTGTGATCCTAATTTTGTATTTTTATTATTATTCTATTTCAGTTGTACTCAATTGAAACAAATAAAGTTAAAAAGAGTAGTTCATTTTTTCGAATAAATTTGGTGTCAAATTATGCAATTTTTTTATTTTAATTTAGATGGTTTATATGCTGCTACAATTATTATTTCTAAATTCTAAATAAAACAGAGAATGTATTCCAAAAACATTCGCATTTTTATTTCTTATCTAAAGCAGAAAGTTGAAAGTTTCTTATGAAGTCCGGATGACTCTACCATACCATTTATGTAATAAAAAATTCACCATACCAGTTACGGGTTAACTTATGATTTAAACATTCTATTTTCTTCTATATACTTTCCTCACCTGATGCTTTTTTAAAAGCACAGGCCTATTCGTGTGTGGCCAAAAATTAAACGCATAACAACCTGCATCCGTCGCATTTACCCACATTTAAGCCCCCCTTTTTTATAGTGTGTGATGAATGCTCTTTTGCCGCGCTTCTCGTTAGCTCAATTTTACGATCTAAGCTGGGCAACCGTTATTTTTTCGTAATTTTGGAGGTAATTACGACGCTCCGCTTTTTCCAGTTCCGAAATCGTGGTACTCGATTGCCAGGGGAATCTTAATTGCAATAGTTATAAATTTCGCTGCAATTTACTTTTATAAATTACGAAAAAAATCATAAGCACATTTTGTAATGTAATGAAAATATGCCGCAGTTTTCGTAAAATAATTTGGATAATTCTAAATATAATTTTTATAACACTATGATTTGTTTAATAGATTTAATCATCCATTCGATTTTAATTTATTTATTGTAACGGATGAGTTGTGCATTCTCGTATCCAGTAGAAACTCCGTGGGGATTGGCTGCCACAGATTCATTAGTCAAATGGACCGGTACAAGAGAAATTAATAGGATATGTCCTGCATCCAATTAGGGCGTCGGAGTTTGACCGAAGGGGGTGGATTCTTAATTGCTTTTCGAGGAATGATATACCGCCAGCCTTTTCGGAAGCTCGAATGATGATGAATTAGGATGAAATATACGAAACTGTGTCTCGGAACATAAATCTCGGAGGGTTTTGTATACGCTCTCATTAGTATTGTATTATTTTGCATCGAGAAAAAGCCCGAACTTCAATATTACCGCGCAAAGCTGCCTGCGGTGGGTTAAAACAAATTGCGCGATTAAATCTAATTTCAAAGAGAAATACTAATTATCAATCTTCCTTAATTATAAGAAAAACTCGTTAAACCGAGACGGCAAAGATGTTGTTAAAAATGCTTTCTCCTTCAAGAGAACTCGAAATATTTCGTTTGATTATGATTTCCATAATTTACGATCTTTAATTAACGCACTTCTCTGTTATCTATTAGTATCTTTATGATACCTAATTGCGACACATGTTGCCAAAAACGCGTTGCCTCCGCGATGTGGAATAACGACCGTTCCCAGGGTAATCACACAATCCCGGGGTTATCACGTAATCAAAATTTCGAGCAAAATAACCGGGCAAATATTAAATGAACGCGAGTCGTTACTCCGGATCATTCGCGTGATCGCCTTAATTGCGCGACGCGATGATACACGAGCGACTTCTCGTGTTGATAATGAATCGCACGGTGCGAGCGCGAATGCGCGTGGGATCCAATCTCCGGGACGAGGGACACGTGGTGGGCATCGTCTCGCGAGTACATCCGAAGAGAGTCGAGCTCGAACGAGTTAGAAAACGCGCGATCCACGTGTGCAGAGCGTGCCACGCGTGACTGCAGCTGCATCGGTGGTGGGAGGACACGAGAGTTGGGCAGAGGAGGAGGAAAGGGTCAGTTGCATTCCTTCGGACAAAGAATCCCTGGCGGAGTGCACTGTGGAGAGAAGTGGTGCCCTCCTATGAAGATCCTTGCAAATAAATTCATTTTTTATAAATATTCAACAAATATTTTTATTTTTTTAATTTTTACAAATTATGTTTTTATGATTGACGCTATTAACGGCTTATCGTGACAAAAATATAACGATGCATTTAGTAATGATACAAAGATAAGAAAGTAAATCTAATGATAATTATGTGTTGCTCAAAATATTTTAACTTTAATCATAATTCATATATAGTAATATACATAATATATACAACATATGCAATGAAATATTTAATTATATTAGTATTAGTTGTATTAATTATAATAATTACTTACATTATGCGTTTGAAAAATATTCTTGTTTGTCGAATAAAAATAAGGCGCTCAAATCATTTACGTTACAAAGAAGACACTAGTTCAGTTTTTATAAAAAATAAAAGAAAAATAGCATGTACGCATACAATCGACGTCAAAATGGTTGAAATACATATTTTCCCTTTAGCGAACGCCAACTAGTAATATTTTTGTTTCCAGGAAACACAAATTCTCCTATTGAAGATCCAATGTCTTCCAAAAGGGAAACCCTCACTAAAGGAAAAATACTATTTCGTCCTTTTTGACGCTATCGCGCGTGAAGAAAAGAAATCAGCCACCGAGCTCACCGGGCTGTGTAAAACGAGCGGTCGCGCTTTTTCCCGTAGTAAAAGTTAATTCTGCTTTTTGCAAGCCCGGTAGATCCTGCGCGCTGTGCGGCGTGTGCGCCACGGTATTTTGATGAGGAGGAATGGAGCCGGTCGGCGGCTGCGCGACGCAGAAATTGCAATTTGAATTAGCCGCGAAAGCCGGAGCTAATGATTCCTAAAGAGCAAAACATGCCGGCGTACACGAGCCGACGATATTCGTGGCCTGGCAAGAAAGTCCCCCGCGACCTCGTGGACCGTGAAAAGAGCGGAGGTGAGCCGGGAGGTTCGTTCTCACCGGATGCCGGCTACGAAAGGCGCGTTTCTTATCACGCTCCCGAGGGGCCCGAGAGGCCGGACCACAGGCAACGGGTGTGATCTCGTTAATGTACCGGAATCGTGTAACAAACGGGATAATTGCGATAATTGTAGCGTATAATATCGCTCGGAGTTGTTATTATGTTGACACTGCAAATATGGTCGCTGTACATGTTAATTGAGTGCCGTTCACGAAGAAGGAATTAAACAGTTCCTCGTCGAAATTACGAAGTAGCTTTCTAAAGTTTTCTATGACACGTCAATCAAATTTCTTTTGAACTATTTTTTTCACGATCATTACTAACCATCTTTGTTCAAATACGCCGGTTATTCGTCTCCTTCAGCGATACCTTTAGTATATTTTTACTCGCGCTTCATCTGAAGACATGATCTTGACGCGCGATCTTTGTTTGTAATTCTACTCGTTGCGAATGCGTTACGAGATCGACGAGCGTTTATAAGTGTCAACGAACGCGGCTTGCGTACGTGACATGTGAAACCACCGCAAGTGCTTATGAGAAAACGGACGAGTTATGAGAGAACGGAAAGAATAGAGAAAATAATCGCATAGATCTAATCACGCTCCTGATGTGAGTTACATATACAAGGTGTCCGGAAAATCGCCCGCAGTACTTCGGGAAGTGATTCGGGACCCAAAAAGAAGGAAAAAAAGCTATATAAACATAGGTCTGGCTGGAAATAAATCGTTTCCGAGTTATAGCCACTTTTATGTTAAAAATATCGTAATTTATAGTTCGCTAGGCATCCCTCTTTTTAAAATTTTTTAAAATTTTCATTTTTTAATTTTTTTAAATTTTCAATTTTTAAACATTTTTATTATTTTTTTTATTTACAATTTTTATTTTTTAATTTTTTTTCAATTTTTCGATATTTGTAAATACGATTACATTATTTTTAAAATCAAGGATAAACGTAAACAGGTATTTAAATCGAATTAAATAAGATGTTCAAAATGACCACCTTCAGCACGAATGCAGGCCCTTATTCTTCTATCAAAGGAATTCGAACTCTGAAAAACATTTGGATCCGTCCTTATTTCTTCGAATCCATGAATTATTCTTTGTCTTAAGTCAGCAATATTATTGGGCCTGCATTCGTGGTGAAGGTGGTCATTTTGAACATCTTATTTAATTCGATTTAAATACCTGTTTACGTTTATCCTTGATTTTAAAAATAATGTAATCGTATTTACAAATATTAAAAAATTAAAAAATATAAATTGAAAATTTAAAAAAATTGAAAATTGAAAATTAAAAAAAAATTAAAATTGAAAATTTTAAAGAATTTAAAAAAGAGGGATGCCCGCGAACTATAAATTACGATTTTTTAAACATAGAAGTGGCTGTAACTTGGAAACGACTTATTTCCGGACCTATGTTTATATAGCTTTTTTTCCTTCTTTTTGAGTCCCGAATCACTTCCCGAAGTATTGCAGGCGATTTTCCGAATATATATATCGAATTCATATATTCATTTAATATATATATTTTGCGGTATTTATACCAAAGTATATCACGTTCAATAATATTGGATTTCAATTATATTCTTTCGGATGATCAGTCGCACCTTTCTCAGCCGTAAATTTAACTCGCGTCGTATCGCGAAGTATAAGAATGAAGTAGTCGCTTTCGTAATATCGCAAATAAAGAACGAACGGGTCATAAATCGAGTGACACTGCGACGCGATTGATTAGTGAGTACAGTTGCTATTAACATCATTAACCTCGTATTTAATCGTATTTTACGATCGCGGAGGATAGACTCAATGTTCATAAATTGGTGATTTGTTAAGATGCCTGTCTCGCAAGATTTGCTTAACCATCAAGATCTATCGCACGATTAATCTCAAAGAAACGATCATATTATCTTTTTGAGTATCACATTCCCGATCAAAAATTTTGGATATAAAAAAAAATATAAATAAATATAATTATATATAAGTATGTCCCATTTAGAGTTGAAACTGTTCAATAAACATATGCCCATAAATGTTTCCTAAAAGAACTACAACCATTGAAAGTTGATGTGAATATTTGAAAAGAAAAGAAAAAAGACATTTAATTTAACTTGTTTATTTCCAAATGTATTACACATTCTGTTCAAAATTATCTCCTGCAAATTCAATACCAAGTCTTGCCCTGCGTAAAACTGATCTAAGCTCGCTCCACCATGCCAGGAGAATTTCTTATTAATTAATAAGACAATTATTAATAGACATATTAATAGACAATTAGTCAAGACTTAATAAAACAATACCAGATTGACAGAAAGTGTTTCAAATCTGTTAGAAAGCATTTATGGACATATGTTTATTAAACAATTTCAACTCTAAATGACTTCAATAATACGCCCTTAATGTATGGACCTCGAGTCATGGGACACCCTGTATATAAATAATAAGCGGAATAATTGAAAGATAATTAGAAAAATAACTTTTGCATTGTTTTTTGTTACAAAGAATAAAATTGCAGTTAGATTATACAATCATTTATATATAATCATATATATAACTTTTTTATACGATTTTTTATCATATATATAACTTTTTTATACTTATTTATATTTATATATGATTATATGTGGGCAATTTTTTCTCGTTTTCTCAAACTTCATTTTTTATTAAAAAAAAACCATTCGAAAATGATCCTTTTAATTATTTTTTAATTTTCCTTCTTATTTTTTTTCCTATATATACGAACAGAGATTATACAAGAGAAAAAAAATATATAGACATATTTTATTTATGTTTATATATGTTCTTATATAAAAAATTTGTACCGTGTTCTGCTGGATATTTATCTTTAATCTAAATTTATGTATTTACTCCACTTAGGTCGCTTATATTGTAAAATGCAAAAGTAATCTGGAGATCATATTCATTATTCAACGTGTGGAGAGCATTCGAAAGTACAGGTAGGAGCAGCAGGTGTGACATCTTCGCGGCGTTAGTATCCTGAAGTTGGCCGCGCGATTTACGAATTCTCTCCGCCATATTAGATTCATTCGTCGCGTCTACTTGCGAGACGTATCCGTCACGAGTGTCGAGCGGCTCGTAATTTCGTTCGATTGTCCACGTTATTCTTCCGCTGTCGTGTAACAAAATGCGCGACGCGTCGCGAGATTAATACCGGGAGTGCCGTACAAAGTGTCGGGCGATTGTAACCGACGATATTTTCACGTGAAGGTTGTGTGAATGAGTGCGCCACGAAGGAGCGACAACGGAGGTTGAGAGGAGGAGGTGGCCTGGGAGGTATCGAGCGACCGTGGGGTCAGTAATTATTATTCGTTTATTATTTGCTGTCCCGTAGTGGATTTCGTCTTTTTAAGATTCTCAAGCCTAGTTTACACGAAATGTTTGATACGCGTATTAAATAATAAATAACTAGTAAATTAGTTTAATCATTGACTGATCAAATACGTACACTACTTGATACGCGATATCAAACGATCGATGTAAACTAGACCTCAGACACGATTTTATTCGCCTGATAGTGATAATAAATGAAGATGGATAGATTCATAATACGTGTCCTTATATCGAATATCGCGTCTGACTTATTCGCACGGTCGTAATACTACACGGAGAAAATTTTATATTAAAAATTACTATGTATGGCAGTAGCCGTGGACCATTGCTGGAATTATAAATTATTTGTACTATGTTTTCCATAGAAAAACATAGTAAAAATTTTATATTAAAAATTACTATGTATGGCAATAACCGTGGACCATTGCTGGAATTATAAAAAATTTTACTATGTTTTTCTATAAGTAATTTTTAATATAAAATTTTCTCCGTGTACGATGCATTTCCTATAGATCAATTATAAGAACAAATTAATGAAAATATACAATAACTAGATCACGATTATTTTTTGCATTAGTATTTTTAATTGAGATTTTTGTTAAAAGGACGATTTAAAAATTTAATGCGCTTAATAAATATGTTTTTTGTTTAAATATTGATTATTTTGGAAACTGCTTTAAGATATATTTGTGTGTTACAGATTAATGTAGTGTTACAACTCCGCTGCTGCGCATCGGCCGGTGAGTTATTTCTTATTTTAATCTTGAAGCAATGGATTCGTGAAAATTATGTTACAGATGTAAATAAGATGTATGAAAGATAAGATATTATGAAAGAATTACGAAGAATTAAAAATCTTTTCGTAATAATTATTAGTATGTCAAAATTTTTATTTGAAACGATAATAAATATAGAATAAAATATTCTGTACGAGATTCTGTATTCTTGATCTTATGAAATATCTGAATGTATTATTTATTCCTAATAGTAATTACAAAAAAAATTAAAATGTAAGAGTTAAGGATATAAAAATATTACA
>NJRQ01000174.1:0-15843 GCA_003063805.1 Aphaenogaster ashmeadi | reverse complement strand
AGAGAGAGAGAGAGAGAGAGAGAGAGAGAGAGAGAGAGAGAGAGAGAGAGAGAGAGAGAGAGAGAGAGATGAATAATATTTTATAATCTAGTGCCTTGAAATGGATAGACTCGGATGGATTAGAACCATTATTTAAGCCTAGAAAATATTTCTAATTTATGCGCCGCAATTTTTTTATTACGTTCACGCATACAAAGATGCATTAAAGTTATAAACGAGATGTTCTCGAAAAGGAGGCATTACTCTCATTACTTTCAACTTGTTCTTTTCAATTTATTATTCGGCTATGGAAAGAATATGAAGAAGGAGAATTGAAAAAAAAGATATGTCGTTCAAAAAAGATATTTCATTAAATTTTCACGTTACTTTTCTAGACCACAGAAAAAAATATTAAAATAGAATCTACTACAAAAATGGTATATAATAAGATATGATACATATGCGTCTTATGTGATGTGTATATAAATGTGGGAAAATATATTTCGTGGTGAAATATCGCAGGAGGGACGTTTATGCATTTTTCATGGCATCAATACAACTGATTGAGTATAATTATAATGTATTCTTGCTTTTACTAAGAAATAAAACTATCAGGTTATCAATTATTGTTTTTCATTCGATAAAAACATCGCTTTGATATAAATTTTTACATTATTTTTTAAATACATACTCATCAAGCGCATTAATTCATTTCAAATTGAAAATGGATAAACAATTAGGCATATGCTATCCTGTTAAATAGCAGTCGTGTATATTAATTCAACATTTATCGTTATCACATAATCAAGCCACAAGTCTGCCTTGATAGGAAATGTCTTCTCTTTCAGTTCTTATTCTTTTCCGCGAATGTATATTAAGTGTATACTTAAATCTATTGCTACGATTTTCTCATTTTTCCTTTTTTCTCTGTTGCCCTTGCAGCTATTTTTATTGTATAAAAAAAATTTGTATATTTTTTCCATATAAACAAACTTATGGAACGCCCCAGTGTTACACTAATAAATAATCATTAAAAATAGAAATGTTTGATGTAAGTAAAGTCCAGCTGAATTATTTGTTTCACAGAAATACAAATTATTTATATTATTTAATTATTTGCAATTTCCATGAAAGACCTTTGTTGTGAAAAACATATTTGTACTCCCTACTTCTGCGTTGTCGAGAAAAATAATATGATACAAAAAGCTAGCTGGTAAGTAATAATATATAACGGGAGTTAGGATATATATTAAATTATTGTTTATTGTTATTACGATTTCCAATAACCTGTAATCGATGATAACAAGCTGTCCTTATTTTATATACTGCAGGTAATATGAGAAAAATATAAAGGTTATGCAGGTTAAATGAGAAATTATATGAATTGAATATGAATTATATGAATTGAATATGACTTATATGAATTGAATATGAATTATATGAATTGAATATGAATTATATGAATTGAATATGAATTATATGAATATTTTATTTATACTCACAAATTATATGAATAAAATGACATGAATGTATATTGTTATTATATATATTGAATTATTGCGGTAATTGGATACGTAATAAGTAATTTAATAACTGAATGAGTGACATGGAATAGTCGCTGGCGGCGGGAGACAAAAGTATGCGTCTTCTTATTCTTCTTCGGCAGCCTTATGCCGGAACGGTAACACATCCGTGGCACCCGTATCGCACGCCTCATCACATTTATACACCTTGCACCTTCGCTTCCGTCGGTATCTTTGAGTCTTTGACGCGCGCCGACTTGCGTTCCGCCTCATTCATCTCGCGTCGCACGAATTCCGTATAGAGATGCGCGTAAAGCTTGTTAATAAAAAATTGCGAAAATTACGCACCCGCACCGCGCGACCGTATTCTACGCACGTTAGAACTGTACGCTAGGAGTGAGATCTTTACGCGAGGAGATTAAAGAAGAGAGATCTAATCTCTATCTTTAGCGAATTAAATGGATTATGATTTATCGTTGCGCGCTAGGGATGGCAGTAGGATTAGCGTTATATATCGGCAATCTAGCGGAGCGGAGCGCGTAAACGGCTACGCCGTGTGGTTACGTATAGAAACAATAATTCGAAAATGCGCCATATATTTTCTGAGGGGTTAATTACAACGAGGTAGAGCCAGACAAAGTCGTAAGGGATTACGAAATAATTACCCAGTGCGCGGTTTTCGCTCGAGGTTTGCTGATTGTAGGCTGGAAGATAAATGAGCCAATTATGAAATCGACGAAATTTCACACCGCGGACGAAAATTCATTAGGGAGGTTCGTGGGCATAAATAAATCCACGCGCGCCCCTCCACGCCCACAGTCTCACGAACAATAAAGGCAGGTGTCGGTGATTCTCGGTGGTTTAGAACAGGAGATCATTGAGCGAGATTTTGAAGTTCAAGAGTCCCCTACATCCCTACAAGAAGAAAAGTGGTTTCCTTCGTCTACAGAATGCTGAGAATTCGTGCGGATCGAGGTTCCCGGTTTTCATGACACCGGTTACTCGGCGAGAACAGAGGGAACAACTGGTATTCAGATAACGAAGGGCTGGAAAACAAGGATGTATACCATCTGATACCCGATAAGTAGAATACCCACAACAAATTCAGGAAAATTTCAACGATTCAAATAAAATAGAAATGCATGAAATATTATTCGCCGTTTTAAAGATTTGCAAAATAACAGTTAAAAACGCGTCACTTTCACCGTTTTGTTTTCTTTTTTTCGTAAAGTTTCATGAGCGGTATCCTCGTAAATTCATCTTTTAAACCCTCAGCAACGTCTCTTCTGCTGAGTCGGAAACTTCTTAGAGGCCGTCGGGACTCATTTATTATTCAGATTTATAGCCAGACTCGAACTGACTCCCACAGATCGGCAGGTCTTTGCGACTCTGCGAGTTTGCCGCAAATCCTTGAAGATCCTCGGAAATTCGATGTTTTGCATACGACATGATCTTGGTTCGATTCGAAACCCGCGTATAAGTTTCAACTGGCGCTTGCCGTACATCTTTTGACGAAGCGCGTCTGCCAATTTTGTTTACTGATACCCATGACGAATATGACGCATTTCGCGATTGTTAAATCTCATTTCCGAGAAAAATTTCTTTGATAATACCGAGAGGGTCTAGTGCGTTTGATGTGCGCGCCGAATTATTATTCGACAATTACTAGAATCACATCGTATACAAGAAATACGAGGAGAGAATAATTAAACACTGAGTTGGAATTCCAGCAGAGTCCCTGTGAGCGGAAAGGACGTAGACGTCCGGAGCGGTCGGAATAAAAGAAGAGAAGGCGCAGATCGTTGGAAGGACAGGAGCTAAGCGGTGAACGGATGGACAGACGGACACGCTGCAGACAGTATCGGATTGATCTCAGCGAGTGAACCCAATTACCCACCGAAGGACCAGATTTATTGTCTGGACGGGGGACTGACTGAGGGTCTCTGATGCCCACGATGGTGGCAGCCACTCTTTACGATGGCCCTGGGCCCGCAACGAGAGCGGAGATCGAGGCGGCGCAGGCCGCAAGATGTCGTGTGGCTTTACTCACCCAATTATCAGAGCGCTCAGAAGGACCTTAACTATGAATGCTCCTGAAGAAGCCCTCGGTGCGAGCCGCAGAATGCGCAGATCCGATCGGATCTACGGATCCGCATTTCACGCCCGAGCAGCTGATCATAAACAATATATAATTGACATGATTTATCGGCTGCAACCGCCCTTATCTCCGTGGTCACGCGAGTACTTTGTAAATGATCGACACCGATAGCACGCCTCGTCAATGTCAGTCGATCAACAGGAAGAAACGCAGGATTTTGTCAATTTTTCTAATGGCCCAGGATCGATTGCATTTGACGTCTAATAATAATGGCAATAGTTTACAAGAATGAAATATATTTAATCATTATCAATAATTTGATCGGATTAAACTGTTAAAGTTTTTGACCACGCAATCATGCATGCTTCTCTAGCATTGACAACCTCGATAATATTACAAAATAGATCCGGTCTCCGCAATATCCGAAAGCTTCACTCTACTTAAAGTCTATCTAGCTAATTGGAATCTCGCCATCTAGAACACTTCGTCTTCCTTTCGCAACTCTCTGCCGAAACACGCTGCTGCCATTGGCTAGACCTCATCTCGGAGATATGTAAATCCTCGACAAAAGGGTACGCGAGAGAGGATGCCTACCTTCAGATGGCTGCAGGTGCCTGTCACCGGAGGCAGACATACTTTAGTCGCGAGCCGAAAAGTGGAAGGATGCGTGCTCTTTGCGAGTCGCCGCCGCCATGCTGTCCCGGATGCACCGCCGCGATGCTAACTGACACCTCACAGGGCGCTGATCGAAGTATTTATTGTCCTTACGCAAGGCATTTCGACTACTTTGCTTTTATGCGTGTAATGATCCACTTTTGCATACGAGTTATCTACGTACAATCTCTTGTGTCGCATTGCTACTTACCTTACTCCCCTTTCTGCTCCAATTATAACAGTGTGTATTGCCTCATATTTGACATTGACTGAAAAGAAAGCTTGAAGAAGATTTAAGAATGTTGAAAGAAGATATTATAAATCATCACGAGGTGTAATTTAAATAATCAATTAAAGCACCTATCATTAAAGAAACGAATTTCTCTGCGAAGAAGGAAACCATGCGGCTTTTGTCTTCTTTTTAAGAAATTAGATTTCGTAATTGTAATACAAACCAGTCTTACATGTTCTGCACGTAATTATCCTGACATATAACCGTCATCCGTCTCCTGCAACTTCATCCATAAAATTATTCCTTTCGTACTACGGAGACACCGATATTGAATATCATCTGCGAAATATCGCGATAAAAAATGTCAGCAGTAAATCAACCACGCTTATCGAGTGATTTTTGGTGTAGAGAACAGCAAAAAACTGAAACTGAAATGTCGAAAGAACCTTACAGTCCTATAATTATATTATTACCCGCTGCGTAGCTCATGACTCCGTGGCCAATTTGTCTTCGGCCCCAACGAGTTCGTGTAATTTGTGATTTATCACTGTCCTTACGCTTCGATCTTTTCTCTCTTGTGATATCGCTTACGCCGCACACGCCTCCAAGGCGTATAATTTCACTACGTCGCGCCTCAAGAGAGAGAGAAATCTAGATAGAAAAAATCTTAGGGAAGGCATAACATTGGATTTAAGACGAATGAATCCGCGCGGAATCGATCGTAATAGACAAATTTAGTTAATAGTATTACTTTCTTAGAAATAAAAATTAGGGAACCGCTGCATACTGTAGAATCAGAAACTGAAGTGCTCGCAGCCATCTTAAGAAAATAAGAGGAATAAATAAATGAACGCGGCCAAACCGGCGGTTAAAGTTCTTCGAAGAAAACGTTCATCGCGCCGGGCAAGGTTTGCCCTGTGGGTGATAAATCGGTGGCACTACCTCCGATCTTGTGTGCGATAATTAAAATGGCACAATTATAAGTGCATTTGGCAGACGGTAATGATTGGTTCGCCCAAATTCCTGCAAATACGTATGTCTCAATTAGTATCTACGTATTTAATCGGCGCTGCGCGCGGTTTACCGGAATGCGGGTAAACTTCGCCTCGGGAGCTTTTGCTTGAGAGAAAAGAAAGCGATTATCTTGAAATTAGAACGGATAATTACAGTGCGCGAATTACGCGCGCGAAAGAAACTTCCCTCCAAGAAAATAAATGTACGGCATTCCTCTCTTCGTGGCACAAATCATCGAACCTTGTTTTTTGTTGTCCTGTCTTGTCTACAATGTTATGATTAACTTAAAGATTATCTTCCTGTATGGATGCGACTTTATTTCTCACCACACACATGTGTGTGTATTAAAAATTGAATGAATTATATCTACTTATCTTCAGATAGATTATTATACATCGTTATACAATATTCGATAATGAAGAAAAATCGCCAACGATTCCGTATCCGCGATGCAATCACGAAGTCAAGTTTTTATGGTGTTAATCCCATTTTAACGCAATTAAGCTAAATGCTTCGTTCCGAGACAGATGAAAGTAAATATCAAGCCGATAGCGATCTCGGCGATATAAATCGGCCGTGACAATTCGACCGTTAGAGCAAGATCTCGAATCGGTTCCCACTGCTTTAAATTAACTGAAAGAAGTCACCGCAGAGATGGGCGCGTAAATCGTAACATTCCTAGATGGCAAGATAACTTTACATCTGCCGACAGTCGGGATAATTTGGATGCGGTTGGAGATTGATCGAAAATCGCATTCGACTTCAATGTGCTGGGCATTATCTAATTAAGCGAGGATTACTTTACTCCCGTTTTACGTTTCGAATTAAATCCGATCTCTATAATGAAAAATACACAAAACTCACAGCGTACGTCGAAGAGGATTGCTCGTACGTCCCAGCGGCCCGTCCCCGGAAACTAACGAGTCGTAAAGATTATACCTTTTCGTCTTTGCCGAGACGAATTACCGATTTCGTGCGACGTGCGCGTTCGCAAATTAAATTTTCACGTGACGCCGGCCGGCGGACGATCATTAAAAGTAAATTTGCCAGGAATCGGCGCTCCGTCGAAAAGCACCTGACGAACCGTAATGGCGTGTGCCGGGATACCCTCTACGAGAAAAAAAGGCCCCGGGGGCCCCCGGCAAAAAAGTAGCCGGCAGGCGAGAACCTTGCGCCCGCGCGCCCATGCAACACGGTACGAAAATTTGCATTTTTATGTGACGAAGGCTGCTCTTTCGCTGCTCGTCGAAATTGCCGGCTCCCCGTTCCCGCAACTCTCGGAAGTCCTGCGAGTTCGCCGTTTTTCGCCGGTCGTACGAAAAACTCGCACGGTCATTTTAAATTCATTAGGCGATTCTGGACGTGACTCGGGCAACACAAAGCAGGCATGACGTAGCGCGAGGAGAAAGACGATTTACCGCCGTTTTCAAGCCTCCTTATGCGAGAACCCGTGCAGCAATTCTCTTTCAGCTGGATCTCGTGCGCCCTTCGATCGCAAGTAACTTTACCGCCGATTCTTCAGTCTATCAATTGAAACGAAAGTCCATTGTGGCTTTCTAAATAGGGCCGAGGTAATGGAATGTTATTGAAATTTGATGAAGCGATCGAGACACGCGGAAGTACGGCGAAGGAGAAGGTTTATCTTTCTTCTTTATGGTAGTTAAATGCATTTCCGCCTGTGATACGTCATAAAAACGATGGTACTGCGTGAAATTGTGATTTCAGATGATTTCAACTTCGAAAATTACAGTCGCCTACTCGGAAATTTCTCGATAAGACGCTGTAACGTAGAAAGCCCAGACTCGCCCAGGGGTATACGCCTTCTTCGTGTATCTCGATGTATCTACCCGCGCATGAAACTCGCCGGATATTTCCCGACGCCTGATCGCGTCGTTAGGTGGATCCCACCTCGTAGGGTTACAAGGAAGGGCGAGAAAGTGGTACGGGTGTGAGAAGGATTACGGCAGATCCTGGCTTCGGGATGACCTGTGACCCGCGCGGTAACTCACCGCCCACGTTGCACCTGCCTCGGTGCTATCGTACTGCTTTATTGGTTTATCTCGCCTTCGAGAGGGGTATATGAACTCCGAGAGTGAAACTTGCATGAACTCCGACCCTTAGTCTTACACCTGGGCGTTAGGGACATTGCCATTCAGGGAAGAGAGAGATCTGAACTTTGGCAAAATTAAATAAGATTATCCTGTGCTGTTAAAATTATATCTCTGAATATATACACAAGTTTAGAGTTCTTAAGAAGCGACCGATATTGGCTTTCTCTCATATTTATATTTCTTAATATTATATTACAAATATTTTTACAAATATTTCAGAATAAATGGATGAGACGTGAATAATTATGAATGAAAATAATGCAGGAATCTTCGAATTCTGTTAGTCATTTTAAAAATTATTAAAACATAGAAGAAATACTGTATCGCTTAATTAGAAGTATCGTATTTTAAATATGTTAATTTATTCTGTTACAAGGTTTAAGTTTATATCTTTTTTCTCTACGTCGCTTTGAAATTGGAAATAATTACGACATTATTATATTTTATGTATATCATATCATTTACTATAAATACATTGCGCTCATTTGCTAATTAAAATAATTGTCGTATTTAGACGACCGATATTTTTCAAGAGCTAAAATGCAAATCTGATGAAAGAAGGCAATTTAAAAACCTAATTGCGAATCTTTTCAACACCTTAAAAAGACATCATGAGATAAAAGAACACTCGATTCTATCGAGGTGTCGAACTTCTGCAATCTAAAAAGGAGAAGCTATCGCATTGGTATGCAAAACATTTAATTCCGGCAGGCATTTAGGAAATTATACAGTCGCCGTAGAAATTACCGCGTCCTGCGGTATCTTGGATTAAATGTCGCATTCGTGATAAAATTATGCTAATTTATTCTGCTACAATGTTAAATTCACCGCTATTATCCCTTTTCTTGCTTCTCGTGGAACTGAAAATTACATGCGTTTAGAATGTCTTTAGGTGAAGATCCTTTAGCGTTATCCTTCTTGTGTAAGAGTTGCTTTCCAACAATAACAAATTGTCGCGTATACGCAATTATGCTCACGCATTGTATGCTTGATCTCATTACACGGAAATAGTCATTACGATTTAGATATCTCTAAGATCGGTAATTAAATTTTAAAACATCTCGCACATTGATCGCCTTTAACGAAGTTAATTCGAGGTAATTTCGTTCGTTATCACCAATTTAGTAAATGCGTCTATTTGAAAATATAACTATTTATGTAGTATTATCGTGTCACCATTACACACATGGGAAAAAATGCATCCGTTCTAAATGTTTCTATGATGCAGTAAAATATTCTTCTTTGTAATGTGAGGAGCATAATTAAGATACGAAGATACGATAAAAATATTTATGTATAATATAATGTAAATGCAACGCGCAAGCTATGACTCAAATAAATGTTAAATATGATAAATCCTAACAATGGTGAAATACTACGACCGATCCACGAATCGCGACGAAATTATGTCGCTGAGCAATTGCGAAAAATACACAAGACCACACACGGAAGCACCTGCAGCGCGATTCGAGGTAATACGTGCAGCGTCAGTCGACTCGCAGCATAATTCGCGGCTTCCGGGCGAATCGCGTCTGCCCTGAGTAAGGCATTATCAAATTTCAGATTCGACCCGGTCGAATCTTTGCACCCCTCCTCGATTTTCATGGTTTCGCCGCGTATAAATATTTAACGTAGCGATCACATCGTCCTGAATTGCAACCCATAATTTTCGACAGGCTCAAGCCTTTCTCGCACGATTAATTTTTCAAATGTTCTCAAAGTTTTCCCAAAATATCGTATTTCGGATTATACCATTTATTTTTTAATCATTGCGCGTTGCATCTACATTATACACAAATATTTTTATTTAGATAACACAAATATATACATTTTAAGCCATTTTCGGTCGAGGCTGAATCTTGGTGCCTAATAATTTTTTCCCGTGAATTTATATTTTTTAATCCCGCAAATTACACGCCAACAATTTTGTTGGTCTTGAAACGCAATCGCACTAGTATTATTAAATTAATTATCAATTTAATTATGTACTATTTTCAACTTTAGCTAGGAACTGCGTTTCAAGACCGACAAAACTGTTGGCGCGTAGTTTGGGTTAAAAAATGTATATAAATTCGCGGGAAAAGATTATTAAGCACCAAGATCCAGCCTCGATCGAAAATGGCTTATACAGGGTAACCCATTTTAAAGGATCCAGTGCTATATCTCGCGAACCAATAATTTTATTAAAAAATATTTTACGTGTAAGAAATTGTAAAACGACTCAACTGGCAAGAGATGATACTTATATTTGTCACTACGTATCAACCATACGGATTGTGGTCCTCTACGAGTAACAAATTTTAATATTAATAATGCTAAAGCATCTATATATGATTCTCCCCCCTCCCCCCAACACCCTCCCATTACGAAACTTGTTAGAAAATTTGTTGCGAAAAATATTACCTCAGCCAGGATTTGAACCTGAACTTCCCTACACTCTAGGCGGGCGTTGTGCCAAAAAATATTTTAAGTATAACTTACTCTGTTTCGAGGGGGACATCTTATGATGGACACAGGTTTTTTCTAGGTGGAGGTGTTCCTGAGATTTTAAAGTGACCTTTGTTTTTTTTAATGGAATCATATGATTTTCTTTATATAATTTAATTTCTTCAGTTATTTGGCATATAAAAGTATTAAGGTAGAGTTGTCAAAAAATCAATAGTTTGCGAGATATTTTATATTTTATTCTGATATATTTTGACATAAAATATATCAGAATAAAATATAAAATATTTCGCAAACTATTGATTTTTTGATAACTCTACCTTAATACTTTCATATGCCAAATAACTGGATGCCAAATAATTGGTTCGCGAGATAAAGTACTGATCCTTTAAAATGGGACACCCTGTATATGTATATATTTGTGTTATTTATATATCGGTCTGTATTTACGTATTATTTTTATTTAGAGGCGTGTCACGTATCAGCACATACATGTACCAGAGAAATCGGACACTCTACCATAATTGAAACAACCAATTTTTTATGATAGCCACACCGCTTCATTAAGACCTTTGCTGGATGGAGGATTATATCGATTTTAAGCAATACCTAAGATCAGGGTACCACATCCTCTCTGATCGGTATCAGTATCTGATCGCATACACCTCGATCGACCAACAGGCTACTCGATCACTGCACCATGTAAAATCGAGTAAAATGGTTTGGATATAATGAAACATATCCAAAAACATGTTTGCGCATTCGGCCATCTCGATGCTGTAGATGTTAAGCACTTTCCGCTAATGTTTTCCCGTTTTCGACGAACAATTTTTCGATAAATCATTAAACAACTGCGATAGCAATCTACAGCGTGCGATATTTTCAGCGAAGAGATCGGTAATATTTCATTGTCTCATAAAGACCGCAGAGGCGTATCTAGGGTATATATGGCAAGTATGGCACATGCCCTGGGCGCCATTTGAAGGGGAGCGCAATTTTTATTAACCTGGTACGACCAAACGTCCTTCCTCAAGCACGATAGACATCAATGCATATAAAAGCTGAAACAGCAGTCTAACAGGTTGCTACCTAAATTTTTGCAAGAGGTTCCATTTACTTCATTAAAACAATGTATTACTAAATATTTGAGCACATCATAGACCAATTTGCATCAAAGAAAGCAAGGAAGGTACAATTATAATTTTCATCTAGTAACATAATGTGATAAATAAAAGATTAAAAAGCTTGACTTGTATTTTTGAGCTGATATTATGGTAAGTTAAAAGATGTGTTATATATTTGGTCAGGGGCGCAATTTCGGAGCTTGTCATAGGAGCTATTTTCCGTAGATACGCCTCTGAAAGGCCGTAACGTGTGATCATAAAATACGGAGCTTTCTCTATCGCAATGAGGAAAATAGCAGAAATAAGATGTAATTGGGTGTGTTACATAGTATTCTCACTGGATGGTAAGCAGGAACGCGCTACTATAACCACGCGACTCCACGCGGTGCACTCACGTTGAAGTAGTAGCTCATAATCGTTTGTTCGGGCATCTTGAAATACGACTGTAATTTAGGATGTCGTTAAAGACCATTAAGCGGAATGTGCGTACAGCCAGATCGATACGCACCTCCATCGTCCCCGCAGTGCCGTCTCGTAAATCTACATTTATAGCCGTCGAAATTCGAGTCGCGTGTTCTCGTCGCGCGGCAACAGCTGGAACCGTTCTTTCAAGCGTCACGTATCCAGTATCTCTCGCCAGCGCGCTAAAGACGCGACATGGCGACTTTTACGATTTTCATTACATTCGGCACCGGGCGCGGGTCCATACGCAGGCTGTTTTAAGCATCCGCGAAGTTGTTGCATTTGCAAAACATAAATGCTAATTCGGGACTACGACTGCAACGCATCGTGATAAATTGCGGCGCAGATGCACCGCGTTATTCGCGCCTTGTTCGCATATTTTTCTCAGCATGCAAAGTTAATTGAAAATCAAGCGCCGCATGCGAGACCATATCGGCGGGACGCTGTTTTCAAACGATTCAATAATGTACACTTTTAACGAGGCTCATTTGTTTATCGGGATAAACCTGCTGTACTATAACGAATTTTATTTCGTTACTTTTATATGTTTTATAAAAGTAACGAAATAAAATTGGACTGTATTTATATTCCCTAAACGCATGTGGTGCTTTTTTTCCGTGCCAATTAAATACGTATCGTAGGCCCGCCGATTCATTAAATACACCACAATTAAATTTCCTAAAAAACATTTGTAGTTCGCGAAACGGTTCATGATTCGTGCAGACACCTGTGAAATTGCAATGCGCAATTAATATGCATTGCTTGCACGGCAGCGCCCAAAGAAACCAGGGGCGGTTTGCCCTTTTTTGCGAGACTCAATTATGCTTTTCTGCTATCCGAGTTGAACCGGCAATATGCAGGACGCGGGTGCAAATTAGAGGAGTATCATAATTGAAATCATCAAACACCATTTTGTTTCGGATAAAAGTAACATGAGTAAAATTCCATACTGCTACCCGGAGAATTCATGCGATCTCCTTGATGGTTCCTCGTAATATTTGGCCGATTCTTGGCCGTAGGGCTGTTATTAGACCATTTTATGAATTGGTGCAGTTTGTAATTAGGTTTTTATCGATGGTTACGACGGCGCGCAGATTTTTATGCTTTTCATTGACTGGAAGATGGGCCACAGATTGGTGGGTGAATCCCTCGGCTGTAAGTGCTAAATGGACTCGGTTGTTTACGAATTAAAACCTATTGGGATAATTAATGCTCGTTTATTGCTAATCCTTAAATATAAAAAGTTACGAGTTTCCAACGAGGGGCGAGAAACAATGAAAATTATTTTTTCCGTAACATCCTTGAAGTACAAATCCTAAATATATAATAAAAAAATAATATTATTATTAATTTATTAATTTGTGTGAAAATTGTATTAAATATTTAAATATTATTCTCTTGAAAATCAGCATTACAGTAGACTGGTGATTCGTCCCTGCGGGTGTTGCTCCATCGAAAATCTATGCGTTATGGCCATTATGAGAGAACACACGGTAGCCGCGATCGACTATCGCGCCAGAGATGTCAGATAAGGTCCAATTACGGAAAAAAGAGATGTAAATAAAAGCGGGTGATTATCCGATCCCATACCAATCTGAGCTTTGAGACTTTGCCGTGTCGTAGATTCGTTTATCGATAAATTTGTCTCACCTTCCTGCTGAAACAGGCGAGCGTTCACCCGCTTATAAAATGTATCGTTTTCAAAATTTTTTTTCAACGCTTTTCTTATACCGAATAAATTAACCGAAGAGACGACAAAAAGAGCTGCGAAGGGATCTATAATTTCCGGCAAAAAGCAATGCGGCGGCGTTCCCCATCGACGGAATTCAATGTCGTTATAAGGAAACATCTGTAATCGCGCCGTAATTACTGATCGACAGCCGATCTAATCTAGAAACCTCGAGACGCCGCTCTAAACTGAAACCGGTCGTCCGGGAGTATTCGTTCTCTCTCGAGGGAGGCCTGGCCCATTTTTCAAAATCGTAATTGCATTTTTCATCCTGCTCTCACCGTCTCCCGTTCTCCCGAGTGGTCCACTCTCTCGCCTTCTCCAGACTTCTCCTCCTCCTTTCTCTTCCGCCTTCGTATTTCCACCTTCGGTTGCTGCCGTTGCTTCTGCGGCAACGTGGCCCGGGAGGCAAGCATCCATATTCATGCGAAATAAGGTGCAATTAAACTCCACGAGGTGTCAGCCACGAGGAGGGCATTAATCACCCAACAAAGCCACATTTGACGCAGTAATCGCCAGAGATACCATTACATGCGTGGCACATAATAAGCTCGTATCACGACGGAATGATAATTTGAGTGCGGATTGTAACGAGTCCCTCTTTATACGGTGCGGCGATCCTCCAGGTGTAGATGCCTCGTTCATCGATCTTCGCCGATGTATTGCCTCGTGCGCCGATTTATTTGCTTTGCCGAAACTCTTTGGTAGACTAGTGTTACAATTGTTCTCAAAAGTACTCTTAAAAACCAAGGAAGAGAATATAACATTTCTGTAAAAGAAAATGTAATGTCTCAAAAGTTACTTTTTTTATGTAACAGCGCGACGAAAAGACCCCGCGAGATGCTCTAACATGATTTTAAGGAAAACATGAAGTGTACACACACATCTTTTGCGTGTTTTTCGTTGAAGAAATGCAAATTGCTACTGAATTTATTAGACGCCTATAAATATAGAATTATTTCTCATTTATGTTTGTGTTTATTTAACAACTTCTTAAATAATATTTAATGATACTTATTGCCATCAATTTTAGCTGTAATTGTAAACAACATTAAACTAATAAATTACAATTATGTACAATACAATTTAAAAGTATTGCTAATCGGTTTCATGCGACTTGAGGACAATGAGGGATTTTCTGGGTGGTATTCGTCATGGTTGGATTCGGTACCACCTAATCATAGTCTGTCACACTTTGCATCCTCGCTAATTAATCATACATCTGGTCACGTAACGAATGCACCTTGCGCAAAAAAGAAAGCTTGAAAGAATACACGTTTAACTTGGTGAGATGCGTAATTGCTGGTTGCCGCCGCTGAAAAACGTCGCGTGAAAGTGATTGTCCACTCTTAATACTTCGCCTGTACACTATTGCGGACCCACAAGCTTTCGATACGGAAGGATATTACTCAATAAACTTTATCGTGCGATATGAAAAAATTATGATATGAAAAGAGCGAATTCAGATAGCAATTTTCGTCACGTCCAAGATTAAGTTCAATGTGGCGAGAAAAATATCTGGCGGTAGGCTATAAGCAAACGCCTATTTTAAGATCATAAAGAACGAATCGCAATGTCGGCCACGGGGCCGGCGAGCAGTGCATCTGCCGACTCGTTATCTAATGATGCCTCATGCGGCCTGATAATTGACCGTGCAGCTACCCGAGGCGAGGCTCGAATAGACGCGAGCTTATTAAGCCGAATGGTTTGTTGTTGTCCGCGGTAGCAAAGCCAAGAATCGACGTTATGTATCGATTCTTGATTAAAACCCACCCTCGGGCTGCCACCTCATTACGCCTCTTCTCCCCGGCTTCTCGCCCCTCGTCAAGACGGCAGTTAATTTGACAACTCATATGAAACGCCTCGGTTCCATCTGTATGAATGCACCATAGGAAGACCACTTTCGATACAAGATTCCCAAAGGGCCGAAGATATGCAAGAATTGTTGCATAAAGAAAAACGTATAGCAAGTATGTTTTTGCAAGTGCAGTGTGGTATCCCTCCGTCTGAAAGGCGGAATACCACATTGCAACTTGCACATTCCAACTTGCGTTCCTGTTGAATACTTTCAAAAGCTATTTCATATATTACGTATTTTATTATATTTATAATAAATATAATAAAATGCATTATAATAACTTTACAAGTAAGTAAAAGAATATATTAAAGTTATTATTGTGAAACGTTCTACATATGCTCTATATTTTTTCCATAAATCTTTAATGTCGATTGATAAACAATTGATTGAAGTTATTGTAATTTAATCGTTACTGACATAAAAAATATAAATATAAATGAGAATAGCCAAATGTCTGTCAACCGCGGATCTTGGTGCGTAATAATAATTTTTTGTAAATTCCCTGTTCATGCAAACTGCGCGCCGCATATTCGTCGGTCTTGAAACACAATCCTTACATGAACCCGGAATTAATTCACATGTTAAATTGACGAGCAATTTAATAATTTTGATGC
>NJRQ01000173.1:409078-426455 GCA_003063805.1 Aphaenogaster ashmeadi | reverse complement strand
TATTTTACTAACGTTATAGCAGTAATAACTATAAAAATGGTGCACCTAACCATAATTATTTACAATTTAATTATAGTCACAAATATCATAAATTTTTCTCTTAGTGTAAGATTATATCTTTAAAATGTTCTGTCAAGTCTGTTATTTAATGGAGATATTTTAGTAAAACAGTACTCTTCGCATTGTTATTTACGCAAGAACTATTACGAAACGCTACTACGAAAAGACTTTTATGATTCTTAATATTCACAAAAGAATATTCAAGTATGCTTATATAGGGTAAGTAGTGAATTTATTTTTATCATACAGTTACCTTGGAACAATTTCCATGAAAAGTGTGCCGCAGAAAAAAAAGCCTTCTTCGCGTGTCCATTATATTTACACATATCGATGAAATCAATACGTTGTGCTCTCTTCCCCCTCCCTCGGAGAGATTTATCGCTTAGTCTAGCAGAAAATTCGGGCGTGCGTATCAACCGGCGTTTTAAAATCGCATTATCCTTTTTCCTTCGAAATACCGTGGTTCATGGAAATGTAACACATGGAGATGAAGAAATGGACCGTGTAACTGTCTGATGAATACACTCAAAAGGATCACTCCCTTCCGCGCGATGAGAACTACAGCCGAGATGAGGACGAGATACAAGTTTCCAACTTCAGATTTACCGAGAGACGATCAAGTCGCTTCAACCCATCAACTTTAGACGCGCACTTTATGTAATTACTTTCGACACTCTTAGCCGGCAATGGCTATCTCTGTAGTCGTTCTTCGCGCATCGATGCATACTCGTATCACGAGTAGAAATCAGCATGCTTCGCGATAGACATTACCCAGAGCAGAGTAAAAGACCCCGTGATTGCCACTACACATCAAAAGGGCTATCGGTGTCTGTTTCGCTCTCCGAGAGAGATGTGAATATATCTACTACCCTCGGGATATTTAGCCATGTTTATGAATATATACCTTGTCATATGTGAGAATAGCTAATATAAATGTTGATGATAGAAAGGCTCTCGGATATAAAATCAAGATAATATAAAAAAAGCCAATGTGAGCCAACGCCGTTGTTGGGGCGAAATAACTTATTTATTAAATTACAATTACAAATTGGCGTAAACGTTTCGACTCTAATTTGAGTCCTCTTCAGTACGAAATTATAATAACGAATAAATGAATGAGAGATTCGCGTTACTTCCACCAAGTGAACTTAATAGGTTAGTGGAACACGAAATAAATTTAAAAAAATAAAAATTAATGAATTAGGTAAATTAGCGAAAATATAAAATTTTGAAGCTTAAATTTAAAAATTAATTGAAAGGAAAAGTAAAGTAATTTTGACAAATAAAGGTTGATATAGAAAAAAAGATGCTTTTAAAAAAAAACCATTATAACTATTGCCTGAGTGAAAAGAACACAAATGTCGTGTCACGACTAAGGATAAAATGAACGGCTTTGAATTACATTGGCTTCTTTTATATTATCTTGATTTAATAGCTAATATGCTTGGCGATGTGAATTTTTGGCAAAAAGAATTTATGAACCGTAAAAAGATTCAAACAAATATCAATCTTATCCATCATCAGAAAGTAGAATCACCTCCGTTATTAACTCCAAAAAATTTATTTGCAAATGTAAGTAAAATGGATACGTTACGGTACATGCATCTTCTTCCACTTTCCATTCGGAAAACGAGGTAGAGTTTTAACGAAGTACAGAGGGAAAGTGAAAGAGACAGGGAGGTAAAGAAGGTAGGGAGAGAACAAACGCGCCGAGCAACCCCTCTGGCTCAGCCAATCAGGTTCGCCTGACGCATTCGTAACGCAGATTTCAATAATACACGGCGAACAGACCGAAAGCGGAGGGATACACCAGTATTTCCTCCATGGTCCAACGATTAAAAACAAATGTACCACGAGTAACCATGGTAACTCGGTCAAAAAAATCTCAGGATATAAAATAGCTGGAAAAAAGTTGGCTGCGTTCTCCCGTTCGATACAGTTTTGCTTCGTCTACAACAAATATTCTCAACTATTCGCATAACTTGTAAAATTTGAAGCTAGTATGAAGAGAAGTAACCTAACGTTTAGAAAAACATAACATCTTATTGAATGCAATAATGTTGTCTATTTAAAGAAGGATAAAACAACGAAAGAATAAGCACAATCTCGCAGACAATAGCTATTGTTACGTGAAAGAGATTTTCAGAATAATGTGATAAATGAAACCTATCGAGTGAAAGAGATAACCAGCTATTGCTGACTAAGGAAAATCAGTGTGACCGGCACATTTATCCGCCCTATACCAAGCCGTATGTTAAGCCATACAACGCAATTCAATGCAAACTTGCAGTTTTGTGGTACATAAATGCATTTACACGAATGAGATTGGACGACTTTGCTTGTTTATTGATAGAATTAGAAATAAAAGGCAATATCCTTTTATAAATTTAGTGTTTCTTAAATAAAGAAACCGACATTTTCATCCAATCTTTCCATTTTAATAAATAAAAAAATCAATAGGACACTGAATGTTTCGAATGAATGAATCGATGACGTGTGATGTTTCGCATCTTACGCTTGATGCGGGCTTATTAATTTTTAATGCCTCGCACGTGAGCGGCAACTACCCTTGGGAGAGTGAAGTCCTGTCTGGTTTCAAGGGTACGAATCGGAGAGAAAGCCTGTTAACACCAGCTGCTGCCAAAAACCACCCTCGACTTAAATTGCTCTTGAAGGTCCCGCGAAAGATGTACCGCCTCTGAATATTGTATGAAATTAGAGGGCACGTCACAGCAAATGTTAACACTGTCACAAGAAAAGTGAATAAGGTTCGATAAAAAATTTAAATTGCACATATTCATATATAAATATCCATAAACAAAAACAGAGAGAGAAAGAGAGAGAGAGAGAAAGAAACAGAAAGGACCCTGATTTGATTATATAAAAAATTAATAATGTGTGCTTACATTTTTCCTTAAAATTAATTTTATTATGCCTAAGTAATTAGTAATTAGCTTATTAAAATTAATAATTTATTTTTAAACTTTTAAGTTTTTAGTATTTTTTGTTTACTTAAAGAAATTTAATTAGATTTCTCGGAGAATTTTGAACCTTTCTCCCATCGGTGTATCTTTATCAAAAGCGAGATCCGACATAAATCCAAATTGTGTTAATATTGGATTGCATATTGGAGATAACTTAAATTACACAAATTTATTGCATAGACCATAATTATCCGTTAGCTGGTAATCGCTTGGGATATCATCAATCTTGAAATTAATCTGAGATCCAATACTGCAACTATATATTCTGGAAATCGATTGTAATTTAGTAGCATCTCCGAAACTGGAAGTAATGCCAGTACCTTGAACATACTATTCTATCGGGGCGACAGCTCATTCGTCATCATCGATGTCGATGCACTTCTGTCATTCTCTCAGTATGAATGAAGCATTGCATAGACATTCTCTCAATAATCGAGAATGCAATACGTTATCATTAATCAAAGTTGAAAGGGAAAACCTAATTTCCAGGCAGGAAACATAATATTCGATATACCATAATGAAATCGTGAAACAATTCTGATGACTTGTAGATTTGCGTCAGTTAAATCTATTCGTTTAATTTAGGGTATCTATGAAATGTTGCCGGGATATTTCCGCGAGAATAATACGTTTCGTCTAGAATTCGCTATCAGGATTTCATTGAATTCGTTATCAAGATTTAGTTAAGAACGATCCATGCGGTCTGATTAGATGAGACGAGCAGCCTTCGGATAGCCTCCGGGCAGCCATAGCTGTTTCGGTGATCAGAAGGAAGGTTTGCACCCCTTCGATTTGGTAAACGAGACGAAGGGCAATATTGGACAACTGCGTCAAAGTTGATTGACAATATCGCGCACCGATGCCTCTTCCTTTCCCTTAAATTTGAGGTGTACGCAAGTTTCAGATCATAATCTCATACCAATTTAAAAAAACGTAACTAAAATATATAATTCTCTCAGAAATTATCGGATTACGTTATATTCATTTGATTAACAAATGCGTATAATTTGCATATTTTAAAATATTACTAAAATACACAATATACCTTCTGTTAAAAATAAAATTCTTCGTTCAAACACGAGTTAAAGTTAGTGTAGTATCATGAATAAGGATCTCTTACGTGGGAAAGGCGAATTATTAGGACAAATGTTATTTTCGTAAGCTGAGGTTGGTCGATTCCGAACTAGATCATTCTCGTTTACGGGAATTGACGAGAGGCAATATCGATTCCGGGCCTCATATCGCAGGATTGATTTTCCGCACGCGAGACGTCTCCCTCGTAACCGGAAGAGGCCAACCACCCCGCGTTGCTCGTTTCGCGTCGCGCTTATTATTCTCCCCAAGGAGTGCTTGACACTGTGTGAAGCACAACAGGATAACAACGGTAGCTCGGTGAATTTCTACACGTGCTCGATCTGCGAGCCGCTATTGGCAGGATAAGCCTCGGTTGCCCTTGGTAGCTTGTCATCCGCCGCTAAAACCATCCCTCTGTGTCACCACACAGAGGCGAGGGAAAGTGACACGCTACCGCGTAAAACTTGTAACCGATGACGTCGCTATCGATTAAGCGACGTTTCTCGAGGGTGCGATTTTGCCGTCTCTCGTTTTCGCTGCCTTGTCGACGAGGCTCCCCTTGTCGTGAGGAAGATCATTAAAAGTTTTCTCGACGCGATACGATGCTGGCTGTCGAGATCGTTATCAAAAGTGTGGGGACACGTCGATGTTTATCGCCGCAAAAGTGTTCCCTCTACGCGGCATTGTTCGCACGACTTAATTGCTCCGTACGCGATAGACGATATTACACATTTGTATATTTTACGAGGTATTACCTTGACGTTATAAACCCAGAGTGGCGTTTCCGTTCCGGCGGAGAAGCCCAGCTCGCCGCCGAAAACGTAGAGGCAATCCTTATACGCCACCGCGCTGTGTTCCTGAAGAGCCGGCGGTCTTTCGCCGCCCGGATGCAATTCCTCCCACTTGCTCTCCGCTGGAAAAAGAGACAGAGAAAAGCTTGTCACGTAATCCGACATTCTTATCTTCCCGGGTTAGGTATGCAGCTATTACGGAAAGTGCACGTGTTACACTGAAAGAAAGACTTGGTTATAAAAATCCAGACTTGGTTAATGTTACCAAGCACCTTGGTGAAATAGTGTCAACTAAACGTATAATAAATATTGCATAATTTAGTTGGTTCAACTAAACAAAATTTGATCTTTTATAATTATTACAAATGTTTATAATTATTACAAAATGTTTTGTTATTATTATTATAATCGGTAATAATAACCAAATACTTCAAAGAAAGTATTACTAAATGCATCTCGCAAGTTTACCAAAAATTTTTTTTTTCAGTGTACAAATGCACGAGAATGCAAGACGTCGAGTCTTTTCTAATGCACCCGTTGCATTTTCATAACCGACTTTTGCCTCAGCAGAATGTATATTGCACATCCCAGTTTTTGGCCAAAAAATGCAATCGCTTTTCAGTGTAACGCGATATTTTTTACAAACAACAATTACAAAGTTTTGTACTTCGTGTTTTAGTTTAGTAATTGATATCGCAAGTGGATATTTTGTGAATTCTCATACAATTAATAATTTAGCTAAATACATTTTTTATATAACAAAGCGAGAACGAAGAGAAAACGAAGGGGAGATCTGGGATTTATCGCGCCATTCGATAATGGCGACAGTTTGCGAAGAGAATATTAAAAATCTCTTGTGTATCTGGTCTCTTAATAAAACAGACGTCTGGCCGTCCTTCGAAACTATCGTGAAGAAGAGGAAGCCGGAGCTCCCCCGGCGAAGGTATAAAAGATATAAAAGCGAGAAGAGCTCGCTCGAGCAGCGCATAAATTTGCGTTTTTTATCGAAATATTCTTCTGGCGGGTATCCGAGTGAATCTAGAGATATTGCTGCACGCGCCAATTATTATTTCTTCCTCTGTTCGTGCATTGAATTGATTTTCTTGATGTAATCTTATTCCTGCCTTCCGGACGATAGCACAAGAAGCTTTCCATTAGACTTTATTGTGGAATCTTATTACTCGTCTCTTTTATACTAAACTATTTTTTAAAGGATCCGTTTTATATCCTCTTCTTTCCGCGAGCACGTCTCTATGATTTCACATCTTCCATATCGCGCCTTCCTTTCATCCCACGACCCTCGTTCCGTCCCTTCCGTCTCGCATCTTCTTTATTCACCCGGAACCGCTGTGAGGGGAATGATAATACCCATAAATAAATGAGAGGACGAAATATGTGTGATTCGTGAACGACATTCGTGCCGACACTATCGTCTAATTTCGCAATATCCGCGAAAGCTTCAGCCTCGCCCCGGAACGTGCTCGAGAACAAAGAGCCACGAAAGGACCGTAACGTGTCGGCTGAAGCATCTCCGGTGCCGCTAGAATGACACTAGATGCCCGACATTGATTACGTAGTACACGTGTGTCATATCTAGTTTTGGCAGTGGAACAATACCTCTCTTTGTCTAAAAGCATGTATTTCGAAATTGCAGCGTGTTCGATGCACAAAAGATCCGGCATTTCCGAACGAGTGGATATACGTGCTTCATACAACAATTTAGCCACTAGAGCCACTTTCATCTTCTTAAGAATCTTCACGATATAAGCGGGAATATTAAAGGTATTTTGCGCAGAAATTTTATGTAAAAAGAAATTTATATTTTCTTAACAAAGTAAAAATACAGTTAATTTCAAGTTAATTTTTATATCCCTTTTTCTTCTCTGCAACTTTTTTCCTTTCGAAGCATGCTCCTCTCACGATTCTCCAAAAATAGTTGTCCCTCTAATAATCCGATGATAAAAGAGGACGCAACAAAAACCGGGTTCCGCTGGAGTACTCTTGTGATTCTTTGAGTTATCACAATATTTTTGCGAGATCAAGTAGAGCGACAAAGCTAGGCTTTTAAAATGGGGATAGTGGCAGTTGAGAACATTGTTTGCCCCAGGAAACGAAGCGCTACCCGCCAACCCTTCCGCTGCTGCTTCAATATTCACCCGAACAAGCACAGGGCCGAACAATACCCTTTGATTAAGAGACCCGCGTAAGCACGAGCGAAGCGAATTCATGTTACATCGACTATACTTGACTTCATAAATCACCGTTCTTCTCGCGATTGCTTCAAGACGTCAATATTCATGATTTTTTATAGGATCGTATTAGAGATAAATCTTTCTAAAGAGAAACAACTTCGTTCCATTAATCAAAAGGTACAAGACACAGCAAAAAGAGTTACGATATGAGACTTTAATTGTTCGGACGGGAGATAAGACGCTAACTCCCTCCCTGTGTTAGGGATGAACGCGGCTAAAAGCGATGGAAGGACGTTTCGGAGGAAAATCTCTCCCTGTCACGTACATAAGCCACCGATTACGGCCGGCGGATGCAATTAATTCACGTATGTCTGATCTCCGTGGAAACACCACGTAATTGTGGAGTATCGTCCGCGGATTTAGCTGATGTACGTAGGCTTTAATAATGGTGCATTATTGATCAGACTGAACCCCGTTCAAATTCCGTCGCGCACCCTCGCTCCATGGGGTGCGTCGGTGGATGCGATGGGGTGCGCTGGTCAGAAACGACGTTCATATTATACCGCGCACTTGGAACCACTCGAGTTACTGCCATACCACTTTCTCGATAATTATCGGGATTTTCTACGTTCTCGAGGTAACGCATAGCTGATCGAGCGATACCTTGATATCTAAAGGCGCGATTAATACAGCGATTAATACAGTATGCGCGGTGATGCGCGAGCTCATATACAAGCGTAAAAATTTAAAGACTCACCAAGGCTGTATCGCCAAAGATCTTTGAGAGGTAGGTTTCCATTTCGACCCCCGAGAAGATATACGTGACCGGCGAGTAAGGTAGCACTGTGCTTGCTCCTCGAAGGTGGTGCTGGCCCATTTTCAGTGCCAGCCGCGGTAACCGAGCTCCACATTTTCTTCCTGAAACAAAACATGGTAGAGATCATTTTACCAGATCCACTGTCTTGTATCAACGCAAGATCGCAGTCACAAAAAGGTTTATTATCGCAGCAAGCTTTATTAAAACATTGGTAACACGGTGGCCTTATCTAAAGCCAATTAAGAGCTCGAGAGATTAAATGGTATTCTGATGGATATAGATAGTCTTGTAATGGCATTGGTTTCCCCCTTTTGTGATATCTTATTCTCCCGCTTTCCGAATGTCTCCTTCGTCCACAGAATTACTGTCGAGAGAAGGAAATCGCTCTCTCGGAAGCTAGGGATAAATTATATTTGTTTGGCTACCGCTTATCAGTCTTGTATCTTCGTGCATATGACATCTCTTCTAATAGATGTAACAAATTTAGAGAAGAAATAAATTGACTGCGATTTGTTTTTATCTTTGTGATGAGTATATTTCTTCTAGCTACTTTTTTGTTACTTCAACGTTTGACTAAGAGCTGACATTCACGACTTGAAGTTCCGTTATCTAAATATGCATGCAATTTTGAGTAATCTAAAAGACATGAGTTTTTGCCGAGAGTGCATAATGCGAATCTAAATATTTACTGACAATGAAACAAATAAAACAATTTATCAGATCTGTCCAAATTTCAAGTGACAATCGTTATGTAGTAATGCGCCGATTTACTTCGAGCGATTTTATTCGAGCGATAGGCGGCAATTTCTAACAAAATTTTCAGGAAATAAAGCGTCGTCGATTGGATTTCAAGGAGAACTAGCGTCAGGTGCAGCGATTTTTAGGTAGTCCCCTAAAGCGAGGGAATGCCGCTGACCATCATTGGCCGGCTCGTATTCCCTCGGTGCTGTTGCATTAGTAATACACCTCGCACATCTGTTCCAAGATAATCTATTTCCGCATCCCTAGTTTCCTCACCCGATTTATCAACAACCTCCTCGAAAGCTTCAAGGAACCCTCTGATGGGATTTTTAGCACGTTTACGAGAATGCATGCTATTTATATCACACCATATATGTATACTCTATATTTCGCAATGAATAATCATTTAAATATTAAAAGCTGTGCTTTTTCCCCAAGTGCATGTCTCGATATCTAACGATCGGTCCATCGCGCGTCAACCTATAAAATCCAATTACTCGAAGAAGCCGGGCTCGGCCTTCGACATTGGCCTTATGAGTTTCCACCCACGCCCATACCCGGCGCCGGCACTCGAAATTCAATTACGGCAGCTGTGAAATCGAGTTTCGGGTAAACGAATGCACCCTCACGCGTCCCGAACACGCGTACGCAAATACACGTCTCTCACAAGGTAATACGCGGTAGACGCCGCGGTTCAATTGTCGATATTTCTCCAATGGTATTCATGAGCGATCCACTCGTCAAGATCGAAGAAGGATGCACAGAGAGAAAGAATAAATTTCGAAGATTTTCCAACTGACTATACTATTGTCATTAACATTATTTCATTCTTGATTTACGTTAAAAATGATGACGAATCTTTCCTCTTCTTACGAATAATCGAAGCTTAAATACGTACACGAAGAAACACAAATTTAAATCTCTCTAAACACTATATAGAAAACTTAATTGATATTATAGCAATTGTTATCATTAAAGTGACGCTTTCGTCGAAACGTAATAAACGAAGATGTGAAGCGACTCGGATTATTTCAATTTCTATCCATACGTATGGATTTATTTTTATCTCGTATTTCTCACAGATCGGTGAGTAAGACGTGCTATTTCCTCTCTGCAGCTTCCCATAGCAGCATCTCGGATATGGAACGTATACGTGAAACACGCGATCGCTGGTGAGGATTTTACAGCAGCTGCACACACGTGTCTGAACTATATCGACGGATTCCATCGGCTTCCGGGAGAGAGAGAATGCCGAGCGATAATGTCCCGTCCGCAGATTTCAGGGTACGAGCCGTATCGAGCCTTTGCACCCCCTCGGTACGAATGTTCGACCCGAAAGCTGGGATTAAACGCGCGCCATGGCAATTTTTCAACGATTTCACGGGCTCGACTTCAGGATTTACGATACGCAAAACGCACGAGAAGATCCGTTCCCCTCGGAAAAATTCAGCTGGGATATCCGAATGTCAAAATCTCAGCTTCGAACGCCCATCGATCTTAACAAACATAAAATTCTCGCTTGGATCGTAGAAATATTTTTTATCGAATAAAAACGGTTGTGCTCAAATTGGCGTGTCAATTGAAAATTGATTGTTTTGCAAAGTTTATCTTCGGTATTTAAATAAAATAAGCTGAGTTAATTTTTAGATTCAGGCAGTTAAATATGTACGAAGAAGGTAGAGGTATATAAGAAGATAGAAGATATAAAGGCCACGGTTTTTAATTCGCTCCGGAATTGTTTCTAAATATGGCTATCTGACCTTCATCGCGTATTAAATGAGATATATGCGACACGTTAAGTGATTAAAAGTCAAAGCAAATAATTACGTTTGATATTAAATGCGTTACATTAATACAGGAGTCCAAGTGCTCTGCGAATTTGTAACATCTATTACATACATATAATACAATATACCTATCTTTAGAAAGTGTCTTGAAAGCCTAGTAAACACGTAATATCTAGAAATATGTAACATCTACAATATATCTTGTACAATATATACGTAACATCTACAATATATCTTGAGAAAGTGTCTTGAAAGCCTAGTAAACACGTAATATCTAGAAATATGGACAATTGTCACTGAAGGAACGCGTCCCTCGTCACGAGAAATGTGCCGCGCCGTCATACAATCGAGATTACCCTATCGTCTTTGACGAGGGAACAATGCCGCAGCCGAGAAGAGAACAGCTCGTATTCGAGAATCACGCGGATAGCAGCAGCATGGAAGATGCGCGACTTGCTCCCTTTCCGACGACGTTACTCCCGTGAGATTTAAGTTAAGGACCTGGCAGGGGGAGAGTTGGGGAGATCAAAATCTAGTCGTGCCTTTGCACATCGAAATGTTGTGGAGATGATCGGCAGCCGGTCGATACCAGGTCTTTTTATCCAAAAGAGAAACGAGGAGAGCGTTAGTCTCGCCGTGTAGTACTTAAAAAACATTTCAATCTAACGGACGCAGAGTTGATTGTAAAATGAAAAGGAAATTTGCAGTACTGATATAAAGTATATTGTATATGGATGTGTGTGTGTATGAAAATTATTGTGACTTTTATGTTCGCAATATAAAATATACATATGATAATCCAAGGAGAGAGATTATACAGATAAGTATCATGCATGGAGAATTAAATATTTTCTATGCGTGATACTTATCTGTACAATCTCTCCTTGTATTATTATATGTGTATTTTATATTGCAAAGCATTGAGCAAACTCGTGTCTCCCAAAATTGTATTGCTCCATTACCAGTACTCCTCCGCGGCATCGAATTTACTTTGGCAACCGTTTACATAAACGTTCTCCTTTAAACAATTTGGCAGGGTGAACACCCCTGCGTTACAAGCAACCCACGAAGGACCACGGGCAAAAGAAGAGCGATTCTTGTGCAAACACTGCGGTAGTTCTCATTACCGATCCCTTTGTGGGGAAAGAACATCCTCTAATCCGTTGCATATCTTAAGGGACGAGGCCCGTTAGTGCTTTATTTAAATTTTAAGTAGCGAACGCGTGGGCTATGCAGAAATTGCAAAGTCAACTTTTACAAAACGGTCTCAATACAATCAGCAATATGAAAGTGAAGCAAATACGTCATGTTTCCTATTCTGCGTTTATTAAGACAAAATTTCATCAGTAAGGCATCGCGCTTCTTTCTGTAAGGGGAGAAAGGGATTACGAATTCCTTGTTTATTTCATTTATTGCCGCAAGGGAGATTGCTTAAACTGCGTAACGTGATATATGGAACGTACATACAGTTCACACAGAGGTATATGAAGAACATTGATTTTCTACGAGGTTAAGGACACGATAAATTGCAGGCATCTACTATAGCCACGTGACTTTTACCTCTCTGATGAAAATTTGTAACTACCTACGATGGTTTTTTCCTTATTGAATTTTTTTATCCCTATGATTCAATCTACGTAATCAATGTTCGATGATAAAAATACATGTTTCTTCGAGGAAAATAATTATTTGAAACAAATTGTAACAGGCGCTACCAAATTACCAACAATTTTAACTAAAATCAATTATGTATTTCCTTCGGCCAACAGATTTTCTCGAAGGTCCTTTTCTTCGTCTAGAGTAGAATAGATTTCGGGTACGCCAAACTAGTTGTGCGGCGTAAATATAGCACCCGTGTCATACTTCGTCGCGCATACACTTGGCGCGAGACACTGCCGTGTCTCTTGATTTCGAACGTTTAAACTGTGGCGAATTTCTTTGAATTCTGATAAATATAATATTATAGTTTTTCATTGAATTAACTCGGAAATATTAAACCTGAAGGTCGATGTGATCAGCTTTGTTCTACCTTGACAGGATTAACTAGTTCGCTGGTGAAATTTTCTTTTTTGCTAATCCGAATCCATCTTACTCTTCGAACCGCTTTTGCATCAGCAATCTTTTCCATCGGTAACGTCAGTTAATAGGCTTACCTCTTAGCTCGGCGAAACCTTCTATCTCATTAGCCGGGACGAATGCAACTCGTGACCCACATGCAATCGACGATTTAAAAACTCCCAAACACACTGCACTATACAAAGACCGACGTGTACTCTCTCCTTTTCTCCTCAAACGTGCATCTGTCGTAATCTTTCTCGGCGCCACATCCGGCTGCACCGGAAACAACACGTCACACTCAGGACGAACATGCACGCGAATAGACAGAGATTTTCGAGGATGATCTCTGGAAATCAAGGGAACATAAAACGATTTCCCTCGCGGATGCAATAATAATGTAACGCTCGCACGAAGATCGGCGCTGATTCGATACGCGTGTGGAGTGCAGAATCCGCGCGTAATCAGCCGACGCGCACCATCACCCTCCGCAGCGGCAGCCGTGGATCCAACACACTCTCAAGTGCACACTCGAGTCGCGCGTCAACCGCAACACCCGCAGATTCACAAAAGGGTTCAACGAACTTAACGCGCGCCGTATTATCGAACGTCAGTTTTTTTTTCGCGCTATTATATCCGCTGCGCCCGAGCTTCGCGTCACCATCGCTTCGAGTTCTCACCTCAGCCGATCAGCTCACCTTCACTTACGCGTCATGACAACCGGACAGCCACGCCACGATCTCGGCTTGGTTAGCCTCCTCGTTCTTGCCGCGCGATCTCACTTACTCGCCGAAACTCAACGGGGAAAAGCCCACGTTACGCGGGAACGGCGGGCTGCCTGCCGCTTGTTTTCTCCCAACTGCGTCCGGGTCGAGCACCTACCTAGCCGAGTCGTCATTGGGGACTCGACGCAGGCGCGCCGCAACGAGCAACCCTCTTCCCCTCCGTCCCGGCGACTTCACCACATCGCAAGGGTGACCGAGCCGGAGCGGAGGGAGGAGGGTTGGTTGAACGTATATCCGTCGGATGGACGCCGCGGCTGAACCCCCGAATGACGGTGATAGAGGGACCAAGATGACCGTCGTCGGGGGAACAATCCCGCACGGTTTGGTTGATCGTGCTTTAGACTCCGGAGACGCCGATCGTTCCCGAAGTAGCTATAGATATCAGCAGCAATTGAGACTGGAATACTCTTTCTTTTTCTACTACGCTCTTGTACCATCAGAGTGTCCCTCAGAGGAGTCCATCAATTAATTCGTGGAAGAAATCGTTAAATGTAAAATCGCATTTGGTTTCTCTTTAATATCTTTTATTGCTATATGAAAATTAAATTATTATTATTATATGTATAGCGCTCAACGTTATATTCATTCTACTTCTTCAGCATGTACATTCGGTCATGCTTCATCAAATAGTGAAATCAAGACAAATATTGAAATCAATTAAGGAGCAGGATTGCGATATATAAAAATGTATCTTGTGAGCTGGTACTATTATATCATCTTGAGATATGATATAATTTGTTTCATGAGATCTTGCCGATTCCCATCATCGGCAACCTCTCGCGCACGGAATGGTTGGCGCGAGACTGATCGGACCTCCAGACGATCTCGTTGGTACGGCGGCATCGCTGGACCAAACGCATGCGTGGGCGTCAGTTCCCATGGAAACCGGAGAACGCGAGGCACCGCGTGTGAATGCGTATTGATTACTCCGCTCTCGCTCCGTTCCGCGATCTCTCGTATCTTCTCCGGGCCACCCCATTCTCCTCTCTCTTTCTGCATCCCCGTCTCCCGTTTCCACTCGGCAGTACCCCCCCCGTCCTAGCGAGTGGCGGCCACCCTCCCCCTCTTTTCTTTAAATTAGGCCCCTAATGTCCCGTCCCCGGCATTCTCGGAGTAGAATCGGATTCCCTCTTTCATTGCAGCCTGCCGGCCCCCGCGGGGGTCGTCGGTTTTACCTAAATTAATGCCCGCATCTCGTTCCGCTTCCTGCGGTTGATCGAATACGCGCACTCGACACGATCGCCGATGTACACACGCTTTTCCCTCATACTCGCACGCTCGCGTACACAGGGTTTGCCTCATTTTGTTCCGAATTTGGGATGCTTCTTGCGATTAAAGTTCAGGATTAACTTTTTTTTGTTGAGTTTTGTCTTCTACTAATTATAGGAGAATCGTGCCTTCAATCGTGCCCTAATGTTGGATATGACACCCTACACTATTAATTAAAAGATAATTGCTCAGCGATAAAACTTGGCTGCCAGCTGGTCGGTCGTAGTAATAATTATAATTATATGTTGAAAAGGTGGAAGGCGCAGAAACAACAGCCTGGACTGTTATCATCGTTCTACAAGGACATCTCCGACATTCTTCTGACCCGAGGCTTTTCTCGCTGCTACAAATTTTGTAGCACGGTATAACAAGGACTGAAACACCGTGGATACGGTGTACTCGCATAATTTCGGTCGTTGGTCACACTAGCGGATACCATGGCGGAACAAATTGTCCTGTTCACATTTCGTAACGGCGAAATTTATTGAGGGAACGAAACAGGGGAAAATTGATAATCGTCAATTCGGCAAAATATTTCGGATCTAGCTGTTATTTCTTTATTGACTTACTCTCGAGTTTGTCTCGTGGACCAGATCTCTCATTGTATAGATCGTCCCAATTCTCCCTCGCTCCGGGTATCAGGGATTTAAAAAAAACTGAGATTACGCGTACGCTTGAATTTCCACCGACAGAGAGACGCGGGCTTTCGTGATGCGGAAAGGGCGAGGACCGTAGCGAATATAAGGGGAAAGTGGAAAAAAGCGAAAGGAAAGATTATTCGAGTCTTATGGCATATTTCCGCGAGAATAGAATTAATTGGGCGTTAATTATGGCAGAGAAAGCTGGCTGGATTGGACGAGTTTCCTCGGGGTCAAAGATGAAACACAAGGTGTTGACTCACGGCGCGAGGTCGATGGGACCTATTGGCGTAATTCCGCCTCGCGGACCTGCCGAATTTCGCAAACAAATGACGAAAACAATGATGATGGGAAATCTTAATTAATGTACTGGCGTGACGATTGTTGACTCACTCGCGACACTTTTATTTTCGCTAGCGCTCCTCTGCCGCTTGACGTTTGGTCACACTTTGTGACTTCAGGGACGCAGCCAGTATATATAGTATTACTCTATCAAAGATTACATGCAATCGCATGGAGTATTTATGCAGCAGGAAAATAAGAGTAGAAATTATCAAATCGTCAGTCGGTGTAAATGTCCTATTATCTTATTTTATGTCTCTAATAATAATTATGTTGCTACAAGCATCTATAATTATTAATCTATTTGTGATTGTGAGTACCTGTCATTATATTATTATCTGTTCTTAGACGACTTGCTTCAATGAACTTTAATGATCACACACACTTTACTATTATTATTATCATTATATTTATTGCCAAATTTATGTTGCTGCTCTAGAAGTTAGATATTAAATAAACAAGAAGTATATACAACACACAAAAATGTGCAATTATAAATAAATAAAATCTACCAAAGCATTAAGCACTTATAGCTAAGCTTTAAAATAAAACCTTCCGTTATGTAATTTGCAACAACAGATTTATTGCGAAAAGAAGAATTACAAAAAGAAGATACTGAAAATACAGGAAAAATGTAGGGAGAGTAACTTCTGCTTCCTGACTCCCTGCATTTTACAGGTTTTACCATAGGAAAGTTCTAAGTTCGTCCCTGAGGGGTGAATATGCTACAGCATCCCATGCATGACTGCTATATAAATAGGTGAAACTTGGGAAATTAGAGAGTCACTTTTGTGTCGTCTCTACGTTAAAACGAACGCTCGCCGAACTTCTTGCAACTACTCGCGTAGTGCTCGATATCTGGAACGTTCCAAACTCGGACAGCAAGTGCATATAGAATACTCGCATTCAAAATTAATCACGATGACGCACATTCTAATTCTCTCTGTTGTCTTCGGTGTTTGTTGCGCGCTGACGGAGAAAAGTGAATACGCGACGACGACCGAGCATCCGAAGAGACTCTCCGATTCGGAGGACCGACTTCTGGCGAACGTCATTCGCGATAAAAACTCGTCGGACCTTGTTCTCGATAACATCGATGAGGAAGAAACGACGAAAACGGATAAGAAACCGAGAACCATCTTACATCGCGACTCGAGTCTCGAAAGAGATAAGTCAACATGTTTCCGACTTGATCGTAGTTTTTTTTTTCTAAATCCTAAATCTAAAGCGCGACAGAAAAATTTATAACAGCTCGTCAACAATTCGGATTATTCGGAACATTTTTATTTGCAAGTTCCAGCTGCTGCGGCTCTAAATACGGTTCCAGTGGATTGGCACGACCGGATTATAATTACAACAAGATCTCTTTAGAGACCGGACGGTATCCCTCCCAATACGGCGAGCGACACCCTATTGACAGGTAGTGATAAAAGCTATCTTTTGTGTATGAAAAAATGTTAGGACGCAAAGTTTCCTTTCAGATATGGATGGCAAACGCAGGGTCGGCCCCCAGGTCCCATCGGAAGCGGCGGCAGGCCCGGTGGAGGAAGCGGAAGCGGAGTCTATGCAGGAAGTCAGTTGGGAGACAGGTAAATTTACCCAACTTCCCGCGATCATAAATTTCCCGCTAATCTCCGTCGGGCCTTCTGTATTAACTCAGAGAAGACTAAATAGAGAAAGATAGAGGGGTGGGAGAAGGGGAAGAGACAGAGAGGCTTCTCTTTGCGGAATTAAAAGATCGCGAAAAAGTTCACAAAAGTTTAAAGAGATTTAAAAAGATTTTTGGAAAAGGGAAGAAAAAGGGAATGTGTGTGTGTGTGTGTGTGTGTGTGTGTGTGTGTG
>NJRQ01000173.1:392747-404500 GCA_003063805.1 Aphaenogaster ashmeadi | reverse complement strand
TTGCAAAATATCTTTTGTGTTATGACTTTCTTGACTTTCTCACCCGAACATTCTTTTTTTTCAATCTTTAAACTATCGATTTAAAAAAAATGAATTAAAATCGATGCATTACAACCCGAGATACAAGCAAAAAAAAACGCGGGTTAGGAATACCCGAGTATGAATAGATAGGGATTTTTTTGAAGTGTGGATACTGAAGGTTAAGGCTGCTTTCCTCTCAATGACACAAGTTACAGGTGTAGTTCTGTTTTTGTTACTCATTGAATGTCAAGAAAAATAGAATTACGTTTGTGTTGACTTGTGTCACTAAAAGGAAAGCAGCCTAAGTCTTCTTCAGCCGAGAAAAAGGGTTATAATAACAAAATAAATTAAATTAAAAAATTAATGAAAAATGAAACGAATAAAGAAATAAGACCATAGTTCAGCTCGCATATTTAATGAAAAAATTGAAATAAACGGAAATTACAAGGGCTACATCCGAAGTCAGAGATAATAAATAGCAAAGAAACAGATTAGTAAATTAAAGCAATGTAACGCTATCTTATAGATGAATCGATTAAACCATTTGATTGGATGTTCAAAATAAGATATAGAGTAAAACTATTTCGTCATTCTGATGCGAGAATATGTTTAATCAGATGAAAAAACAGCGTAGTCAGAAAATGAATTGTCAAAGTAATATCCAAAAAATAAATTTCTTATCAATAACGACCGCGTAATGTATACTACAAATTAAAATCGAGAAGGGCCTAAACGATCATAGCTGGATCTTTAGTGCTCAATAATATTTTTATGTGTGAATATTCTAGTTCAACAAACTGCGCGCCGATTATTTGTCGGTCTTATTTAATTAAATTAAATTAAATTTCTTAGTATTCTGTATTTGTACAGGAGCTGTTGATGAGACGCAATTCTTTACTGATACCATGTAGAACATTTATCATTTAATAGTTCTTAGAACTTGTTTGACCAAACAGTATTGATGTAGTCTTCGAATTACATTAATAAATTATAGATCGATTTAATAGTCATGGAAAACTCGAACGGAATGTAACGCATCTATTATCTGTTCTTGTTGACGCAGGCAGAATTTAGTTTCGTACAATGGCCGTTTTCGTTGAAGCTCTTTTGGGCGCCCCTAGTAGACTCCATTTTTTCGCAAAAGTTTGGAAGGAGAAAGACTTGGTTGATTCCCACCCAGTACTTGATGGGTATGTTCATGCTCCTTCTGTCGAATTACGTGGACCACTGGTTGGGCAAAGAGCACGAGAAGCCCAACATCGAAATGTTGACTGCGTTATTCTTCTCCTTGAACGTACTCGCCGCGACTCAGGACATTGTAGTAGACGGATGGGCGCTTACAATGCTTAAAAGGTACTTTTACAAAACATCTTAACCTTGTGTACGCGCATCAACAATTATTTCCTTGAGACTTGCTTAATTTTGATTCGTCCATCAAGGTGCAACGTCGGATATGCGTCTACCTGTAACAGCGTCGGCCAAACGGCGGGCTACTTCATCGGCTATGTGTTATTTATTTCGCTGGAGTCCGCTGAATTTTGCAATAGTTATTTAAGGTCAACCCCTTCTGATGAAGGCATATTAACTCTGCCTGGTAAGAAGAGTCTGACAATCAAAAAGATTATTGTTCACGTACATTAGATATATATTTGGATTGTAACTAGCACATTTTATTTGTAGGATTTTTATATTTCTGGGGTTGGACATTTATCGTTACGACAACGTTTATTGCGTTGTTCAAACATGAAGATAAAGGCAGAGTTTCAAAAGGCGAAGAGCTAAATATGGATGTTAAGCATGCATACAAGCTGTTGTGGGACATAGTTAAATTACCTTCCATAAAGACCACGATTATATTTCTCTTAACCGCAAAGGTTGAATACTAATTTGCAATTATAATTTGTAACATAAATTTCGTTATATTTAATTGATTGTTCCGTTTTGTAGATCGGATTTTCAGCATGCGATGCGGTAACCAGTTTAAAGCTTATAGAAGGCGGTTTTCCCAAGGAGAAGTTTGCTTTTATGGCCGTGCCCATGATACCGTTGCAAATAATTTTGCCATTAATAATTTCGAAATATACCGCTGGGCCCAGACCTATGGACGTTTACATGAAAGCTATGCCTTATAGGTAATTAATATATAATTTATGGATTACGATTAATTATAAAGATTTTAGTTGAATGATACTTATCAATTTATATAATACAGGCTGGCTTTCGGCTTAATAGCAGCGTTTTTGGTATGGGTTACACCGTTCCTTGTAATCAATGGAAATGTCCCAGCTTATTATTTTGTAGTATTGATAGGTCTCTACTTTATACACCAGGTAAATATTATACAGAGTATATGTATGAATTTCCTCAATGGATGTTCAACTTAGATTCAGACTGTAACGTCCCTTTTTATACTTCAGATTTCTGCAAGTAGTATGTTTGTGGCATCGATGGCTTTCTTTGCGAAAGTGAGCGATCCGGCAGTTGGTGGCACCTACATGACATTACTCAATACTTTATGCAATCTCGGTGGAAATTGGCCTGCCACAGCCGCGCTTTGGTTTGTCGATCCCTTAACATTTAGACAATGCAGTACCGACTACGCAAATGATTGTAGCACAATTACGGAGAGAGAGGTTGGTTGCAGCGCACCGTGCTTTTTAAAATTCTATTATACTATATAGTAGAAAGATCACCAACATAAAAATTGTTTATTACGTTTTTAGCTTTGTGCGAATACCAATAATGGCGTTTGTATTATGCAGCTCGACGGGTATTATCTAGAAAGTATCCTCTGCTTAATCATAGGTTTCTCCTGGCTCAGGTGGGGTCGTAGAAAAATTAAGATATTGCAGGCGAAACCGATGTCCGCTTGGAAAATCGTACTTACTCGTAACAACAGGTAACATATCAGCACAGTGTTATAAATCCATTGACACTGGTACCTGCAAAACTATTAGGAAATTCTCTTCGACGCATTGTTGCATATACGGTGTATCCATTGTAGTTCCTCTAGATCAGATCCAATTATTTACAGGCTAATTATTATTTGACCGTAACAATTGGTTATTACTATTAATGCTACCAAGAATGTCCACATTGAGGGATTCAGATAAATTAATAACTTTGAGATTATTGCACCACACATCAAGACAATGTTTAGTCTGATTTGTTTAACACGTTGACACGGAATAGAAATTATATCCTATAGGAACTATATGGACACACTATGTATTTACCTATATGTGGGTCATGTGCATGCATCATTTCCTGTACGTTTACCAAGTGTTCCAGTTTTATGAGAATGTGCGCGAGGTGAATCGATAACGATCCATTCGCCTCGGGAAGCAATATCTATTATAGAATATATATATAGTACAGGTCCACCACGAAGAGAAAACATAATGTAATGTCATATAATATCTCAAATGAATAACATTCCGTGCATATATAGAATAAAAGGATCTCTAACGGTTGTCATCCTTATTTCCTTGATTCAAGTCATGACCGAGATATGATTTAGTGATATTAAAATATTAAAAAAATATATAGTATATATAATATATTAAACATTAATAAAATGTTATTTATTATATATAAGGAAATACGTATTATATAATATATGTATTCCTTATATATATATATATACATATATATTTATTATATATGCATATTTATTTGTAACAATCAACGAGTCAAATGTTTTCCGAAACATCGCATGACAACAGAAGAGGAATATGTTATTTTTTTACGGAGCGTTATTATATATATCATTTAGATAAAATTTGTATCCGCGCATAAACTTGCAATTTGTTATCTCTCTGCGATCAGCGTATGGTTTCAAACAATAATATTTTGCACGGAATACTTACAGATATTTCATAGAAGTTTTGTAAAACAGACGAAGACATGTGCGACGTATATTTCGCAGTTTCTATTGTAAATATATCTAAAAGTATTTTACTTATAAAGAACGCATGACGAATATTTAACGCAGGATGTTAATAAAAGTTTTTCGTATAAAAAACTTGGAGCTCATGTACATATTTTATTTGAACTCTCTTGTACCTTCCTGGCGGTAATATAGAGAAATAAACGCAGTCACAGCCATGAAAACGAATCATCAGGTATGAATACGAGTATAAGGTATAGTCATACACATCTTTAAATATCTCTGTGGATATTATAGACGTCATACACTCGCGTGGATATTGCAACGGTTAATGTGTTGCACGAGGACAACATTGTATGTACACTACTATAACGAGAATCATTTGCACGAGCGTGTTGCATTTGTATCACTGAAAGGAATTTAAACTTTCGGTCGCACAATTACTTTATATCTACATGCAGGAATTTGTATCAATTTTCAGTAATTGATGACAGATGCAGAGAATTACTCTCTAAGAAATATTTTTGTAAATAAATAATTGGACTTTCAATGCGTTTGTCAATGTTCCTGTTCGAGATCATCCCATACAAGACGCGCCTTGCGTATTAATCATCAATTGCGGAATATATATCGTTTGTATGTTGTTTTGAAGACTTCCATTTGCTAATCTATATTTATCATTTATTTTTACATTAAAAGAATATAAACGACTCTTAATAAATAAATTCAATTTGCATACTAAACTATATGTCGTTTAAGCATGCCTCTTGTTTTACAGTATCTTAACGATATCTATCGTTATATAACACATTGATATTACGTATATTATTATACGGATACTTTCCACGTAACTCCATGTGATTATACTTATCACGCACAATACGTGTGTACACGAGACATAAATTATAAATTTTAAACGATAATACATTATTACATAAATAGTATATATTATGGATATTCTTCTATCAGAATAAATCTTTTTCGCGAAGCGTGTTGCGTTCTAATTATCCATTGCGGTTTTATTATTTTGTAAATTGATTGGTGAATCAAGAACGAGTAATACACATTTTTTATGTATTTATAACTTATCTTAATCTAAATGATTGCCGTAATACACACGAATGGGTCTATGGTGAGATTCATGAATTCTTTATTTTTGCATTAGATCTACTCGTTCCCAATTCTAAATTCGAGCGCATGAGCATAAATTTATACCAAATCAAAATATAAATTGTTGTTTATTGAATTTTAATATATTGAGGGATAGTTTGATCATTCTTGCCATGACAACGAAAAGGATATTTTTCATCGCTATTGTATTCTTAATCGACACTTACGCTAAAATAAAATTACGCGAAATAAAAGAAATAATGAGTTCCTGTCAATCATTGAATTTGTGCGTAAAATATATAATAGGTAAACTAAGTTACATTTCTTTTCAAATTCGTTAAGTACTAGCAACACGAAATACAATGTCTTATAAAACACGTCGCTTAATCTTGCGACTATAGGTTTGTTCGCGTCGCCATGCCCCAACATGCTCCTACTCACTCCAATGCACTCTAATAGGTTGGCGTCACCGGAATGACCGGAATCAACGTATTGGAGTGCATTGGAGTGAATAGGAGCATGTTGGGGTAGGTGACGCGAACAAACCTTATGTAATAATAATAGAAAAAAGACTATCTAAAAAAGAAAGAACGATAACGCTTCGTTGATCGTGTTAAGAAGTAAAAACACGAGCTTAAAATTATAGGAATCGTAATTAGATACAACAAGATAAAGCTAAGTACCAAAAATAGTTTCTTGTACCAGACAAAACTTTCTCGAGGAAATTCCAAAATACATGAGTTAAAAAGTCTTTTTTAAGGTCAATATTTACAAAATATATTCCATAAACTTTGAATTTCAAATAACATGTAAAGTGGAGCCGCCGAAGTAGGAAATGTAGCGAATATAAACGAAAAATACGGAATAGACTTTATATATATATATATATATATATATATATATATATATAAAACAGTAACACATTGTGGCATTTAAATAGCCGAATGCATTAATTATGCGTTAATTACGTTGTAACTAATAAAAAACTGTTAAAGATTAAACATATCTTGTATCCCATTGCACTAGCCTGCATTATTCTACGCATTGCATACAGTCTTACGTACTTCGTTGTTGACAGCTTAAACGTTACTACAATTTTCAACTATTTCCACGGCTCCACTGGCGAGCTGGATAAGGAAAACAATTGATAAAAATATATATAACTTATTTCTAGTCTACAAGTTCCTTGTCACTCAGAATAGGTGCTTTGTCATTCTTCGGACTAACTCGTAACGTAGATCCCCACTTTGTGCCTTTCTCAGCTTCTGACGTGGCCATTAAAACAGAATATGAGTTTGGAGTAGCGGCGGCTTCTTTACTATAATGGATGCCGTATAGAAAGTAGATCATCATTCCTGAGAAAGAGTCAAGGAGAAATTAGAGAAATTGGGATTTATTAGAATTTAATATATCCAGTTTTCTATTTTAAATTCGTATCTTATTTATATATGTATGAATAATACATGATAGTAATCAACTTACCGACTGTCATCCATACGAAAAACCGTAGCCACGTCATTGAAGACAAGTGCATTATCAGAGCCACGTTAAAGAAAATACTTAACGCTGGTATTAAGGGTACCAGCGGTACTCGGAACTTCCCAATGGATGGATTTTGCCTGTGAGCGCCAATTACGAAAAGACCTGCGAGCAAGAAACAAGAAGCAAACAGTTGAGTACAATATTCCTTGTACCAAATGTATCGTGCCAAAACTGAACAGAATTAAAATAAACTTACTTGCAAAGGGTAGCGGAAGATAGCTCGCTGCAAAGAGATAATCGCTCTTCGTGAACGGGACTGTCGTCTCGAATCCTATTATCATAAAAGTACTGAGGAAGGCGCAGGATGTCGTGTAGATAAGTAGACAAGCGGTTATGACATGTCGAGTATCGTAATCCTCCAACCAGTCTTCCAGCCAGGAGTATCGCAGCTTGAATCTGCCAGATCCTTCGCACAGCAGCTATACGATACGAACGATTTATGTTAATAATCTGTTATCTAAAAAATCTAAGAGTTGCCTGGCATAATGTTAGATTTATGTTACATTAGAGTGGAGTTTATAGAAGATACTTTGTTAAAATTTTCATTTTACAGAGACCATATATGTTGAAGTTATATATCATGCGCCGCAATTAAGGCATCAGTTTAACACGTTGAGTGCCGCACTAATTTCACGTGACTTTCCATTCACGTCGCGTGGGCCCCGATTATTCTATTTATTATATATTTTTATAAGATATATCTTATAATATTTATGACTGCAAAAGTCATTATTATCAAGAAGAAGAGGTAACGTACAATATGCGCAAACGGTCTGAACGGAAAGTCCAACGTGGGCCACCGATGGCCCACGTGGCACTCAACTTGTTAATAAGAGTACTCGCGGCGTACTCACTTCGGACTTGACAGATGCGATGCTGCTGGAGTCCGCTTCCTCCGTAGGTGGCGAGGAACAACCGCTGCTCGGTGTAGCGACGCTGGATTGATCGGACGGCTGTTGCTCGGGCAGGTACCTCAGCAGGATAACGCTAACCGCCACGATAGTGTACGCGAGCAGAGTCCCGATCGACATAAACTCCACCAGATGTTGAAGATCGAACAGTAGAGCGATTAAGGCACTGAACACTCCACTTATGATGAGATTGCATACCGGCACTTGCGTGCGCTCGCTGATACGACCGAGGAAGCCGAATAACAGACCGTCGTTTGCCATGGAGTACATTGTTCTCGGGAGAGAGAACAGGGATCCGAAAAGAGTCGTGGTCATTCCGCAAAGGGCACCCACGCTGCATATGCAAAAATCATTTTCAATTAAGGTCCATCTTAAGAAATTAATTAAATTATAGTATTATTTTTATTATTACTATATTTTTACACTGAAGAGGACTCAAATCGGAGTCGAAACGTTTATAATTTGTAATTTCAACTTTGTACATCTAATAAAGGAAATACATTGTTAGCCCCAACAGCGGCTTTGGCTCTTTTTGGCTTTTCATTTTAATTTTTTGATTGTATATCTGTGAGCCTAATACCAGTTAGTACTATAATTAAATTATCTTTTACCGTAATATATTACATTCTCTTTTTTTATGAAAGTATTGGCGAAATTATAACTTTTAAGGATTAAATACTGTGCAATATTATATTATAATATTATAATACTTTTAATTTTTTAATATATTGTGACTGATTGTGAGATTCTTTGATACGTTATGGAATAAAAATGAATGGTATCCACAGTATTTTTGTTTTTATCATGAAGAGGTTCCGCGAGAGAAACGTCTATGTTATAAATTCATTGAGAAGAATTGCAGAAAAATACAATTGTTCGTTAAAATTGCTCACCTTATCACATATTTAGCCCATGGGATACCCCTGGACGAAAAAGCTTCCGGAAGAGCGGCGATAGGATTAATCTCCCAATACGGCACGACCAGTGTTAGGGCGCCGCTGACTAGCATGTATCCAACAGTTACTATCGCCATCGAGAGCATCGTCGCAATTGGAATGCTCCGTCCTGGATCGCGAGCCTCCTCTCCGGAAGTCGCGATCGAATCGAAACCAACGTAAGCGTAGAAACACGTTGCCGCACCTGAATAATACGCCAAGGATCTAATACCTTCGTTTCAACCGGCGAGTACACGTATACGGAGTAATCTAAATCATTTCCCTTGTATATAATTTCTATTACGTTCACGGAAAGAACGATTTTGCTGAAGTATCTAAAAATTTAGCCAGATACAGATCTGAAAATAATTATATTGGACCATCCAAAATAATTACGTAGAACGCTCAAGCATAATGACAATGCTGCAAAAAGTTTTGACATCCTAGCAAACAGCTTGAGCGTCCTACATAATTTTTTGGATGGTGCAACATAATTATTTTCTGATCTGCATCTGACTAAATTTTTAGATTCTTCAGCAAAACCGTTTTTTCCGTGTTCGTATAATTAGCGGACAACTAAGCGTTTATCTCGTGCGAAATCGCGGATTAGCGAGATCGCGAATCCACCTGTATTTTATGGACTGTCGCGTTTGTTTAACCGGTCTACTTGAGATAACTCACCCGTGATTACGCCGCCGAAACCATATGGCAGAAGACCACCGTTCTGGCTGCTCCAGTTCGCAATGTCCGCGTAATAAATACCCAGAACGACGACCAGTGCCATCACCGCGAGGTTGATGATGGTCAGCAACGAGTTCACCGTCGCCGAGGCCTTCACACCTAATCCCAAAAGCATCGCGTAAGCCAGACATAATCCGCTAGCCAGGACATCCGGGACGGTGCCCAGCGGCTCTCCCATGGTCCATCCACCCATCACGTCGCGGGTGTAATTGCTAATCGCACCGCCTATCAACGAATCCACGTATCCGCTCCAAGCCCTTGCCACGGACGCCGCGCCTAATTAGCACGATAAAAAGCTCTCATTAATTACCAACCTGATTTAATTTTCCTCGATCTCGATCCTTATTGCCAGTTACACTAATTTAATATTTGACCAGTTAATCTAATTTCATTTCCTTGTTCATTTTTTCTTTCTTGTCGGTCAGGTTCCCTAAAATCCTAAAATCCTTTAGGTTCCCTATCAAGGAACAGGTTCGTACCGATCATATGCTCCAAGATGAGGTTCCATCCTACGATAAAAGCCCAAAATTCGCCGACGCAGACGTAAGTGTAGACGTACGCGCTGCCAGTCTTCGGCACTCGAGCGGCCAGCTCGGCATAACAAAGGGCCGCCAAAACGGAAGCGAGACCAGCCACGAGGAAGCTGAACATCACCCCAGGTCCAGCCATGTCGTGCGCGACCGTTCCCGTCAGCACGTAAATTCCAGCGCCGACCATATGACCCACACCTGGAAGTCCGATTCGTTATGCATATAAATACAGACTGTGGTAATTAATATTATTAACTGTCGTGCGAGCTATTAACATTAACCCTTTAAGACCCAGGCATCGATTTCGTTTGAGTAAAATTTACAATCAACGATCACAATAGTGACTTGTTTAGCGGAATTAATTTATAATAATAATTTATAACGTGTAAGAAATTGTAAGACGACTCAACTGGCAAGAGATAATACTTCTATTTGTCACTACGTATCAACCATACGGATTGTGGTCATCTACGAGTAACAAATTTTAATATTAATAATGCTAAAGCATCTATATATATTTAATATTAATAATGCTAAAGCACATCTATATGTAATAATTTATAATTTAACCCTTTAAGGCCCCTAGATATCGATTCCGTTTGAGTAAAATTTACAATCAACGATCACAATAGTGGCTTGTTTAGCGGAATTAATTTATAATAATTTATATAACAATTTATAATAATAGTTTAGGAAACACCATTGTTTTACGAATTGAGATAGAGAATCTAGCTCCATATAGAGCGGATAAAGAGTATACAGAAACACTTCTTTATCAATACAAAACATTTGGGAAGGACTCAAAGTGAATGTACATAATTATATGTATATTGGGCCTTAAAGAGTTAATCACGACCGTAGCGTAATTTTCCTATGCAGCTTTGTTATTATTTTTATTAAATAGTCCGTGCAATACCGTTGTCTAACGCGACATATCTCTCTCTCAAGGCTATTATTCCGGACCATTACGCTTATCATTACCGCGATAATGCGCGCGTGTAACGATAAATTACATATCGCTCGCACACATCGCAAAAAGGCAGTTAAGTGAGGCGCGTCGAAATATTTTTTTCTTTCTTCTTTTTATATAACTCCGTCGCAAAGTCGGCTTGCTCGAGTTGCAGCTGCGAAAGATGTATTCACCGAGCAGCGTGATGTCGAAGGTGGAGAGACACCTCTTCAGCGGCGTCTCGAGCAGGTCGCCCTCCAGCTTCTTGCGACGGCACATCTTGTTGTACAGGCCGGACACAACGTGGCCCAGGATCATCCTGCGAACCGACGGCATGACGACGGATCCTGAAACCAGATTTCATTTTCCGGCTTACGATTCTCACCCCTACCGAAGTCGAAAGGAGAGGAAAAAGATCCAATTAAGCTTTTTAAATTGAACGTTAGTCGAATGTGGTCGAATGTATCAGTTGTCGAGAGAGTCCCAAGGTGGATGAGACGCGCGGCAAGTCTCCATTGAGTAAAAATAAATGAAAATCGATAATAGAAAAATCGTCATATGGTGCTCCGGCACAATATGTCACGGCGGTGACAGCGGGCTCGTCGAACGCCACGCACACACACACACATACACACGCACTTCCGCGGCGGGCGATCGATAGAAAAGAACCTGGAGTATCCCGAAGTCACGTCGAGGTGCAGCGGAATGTATTCGCGGCTTGGCAGAGCGTACTTACGTTGCAATTACACGAACATCCGACGACGAAACGTCGACTACGTGCTAGCGGTGGACCGTGCGACCGTGGTAGACGCCGAGGGGGTCGTATGGCTCGCGATATAGAAGGATAAGGGGTGTATTATTCCCGCGAATGCGCAATGGACGGCCAATGAGGAGTCGGTCCTAAATGTTAAAAAGCAATATCGTTGGTAGCATTAATGTCGCTGCACTGAGAAAAAAAATTTGTTGAAAAACTAAAATATTTATAGAAACTTTAATATTCCTACACGGAAAGAATGGTTTTGTTGAAATATCTGAAAATTTGGCTAGATACAAATCTGAAAATAATTTTGCTGGATCATCAAAATAATTATGTACAGTGTTTGCCGTAGATAATTTCAAAATTAT
>NJRQ01000173.1:343902-362219 GCA_003063805.1 Aphaenogaster ashmeadi | reverse complement strand
TTTGAACGGTAGTACGATAAGTTAGCGATTAAAGGTAAAATTCGATTTCAAATTTTTATTTCTCGATGGTAAATCGTCATGCTAACATATTCCATTTTTAAGCATATAGCATTTTTACTTTCGAATGTGAATTCGTGCAGAAGTGAGCCTGAAGAGTGAGAGTGGCCTTGGAAACACGAGCGGCGGTGCCCTTGACAGAGGATCGCGGCGATCACCGCGGCTTCGCCGATAAAACGATTGTCTTCGGGACAGCCTTCTCTTATCGTCCTCCTCTCGCGAATACGTAAGAAGCCGAGCAAGAACCGACACGCCGCATAACGAGCGAGTCGAGTAAATGCATAGTACGTGTATGTACGTTTGCCGTGGCCTTCGTATCAGCTGTCTGCTGGCGTCACTCAATGAGGGCCGTGCTGATCGCCGTAAACAAATACGTAGGACTTGATGATGGTCTTTTTTCTTTACATTATTTAGCATTAGTTACATTACGTGTTACATAACATATTATCTTCCTTGTTTTTTTTCAATTTTATATTTTATTGCTACTTATTTATTAAATTAATTTGAACATATTATATTTAATATGTTATTCCACGTGTAACGTAGCAAGCGATTGTCGATTGAGCACGTCATACTGATAACCGCCGTGAAAATTCAAGCCGTCTGTATATCCGTTCCTTTTATATTTCTTTAATTATTGTTAATTGCATACGTATCTATAATTATTCTTAATTGCATACATTTCTATAAATTGTTTTGTTTTGCAGTCGTATCATTCTGTCGATTCATCCGAAAGAAGAGATTGGGTTATAATATATTTGAGAGATGCATATATAATTCTAATTGTTTAAAACAATGTATCTATAGCGAGGATACGTTTTGTATGAAAAGCACAGAATGCAATTATATCTGAAACCCGTTAACCGTTAATTAAAACTCGGTTTCTTAAAAAAAAGGAGCAAGTACTTTTCTGCGTCATTTGTTGTTCCGCAAAAATTGCGATTTCACCATTGGCTCGACGACACGAGAGGCGAGATTTATATTTTTAACGCACTTGAATCACATATATATCACGTCGGTTGTTTGTGTAAGCGGTGCATCTACATAGCATAATTATAACTCCACGAGAACTAATTCTACAAGACTACAAAAATTCACTCATTGTCAGCATGCATCAAATCTCGATTTTTAATTAAAGGAGAACTCCATTTGCATCCGAACATTTATCACTCTGCGAAATAACAATTAGAATATTATAGATAACCGATGCGCCCGAGATGCAAGTTCGCGAGATCTCATTCTTTTATAGATGCCTGAGATTCATGTAACACAACACACAGGAGCTCCAATCTATATATAAGATAAGACCAATAAGGCCAAAATATTTTGCGTCTTAATCGGGAGAAAGCGTAGTCGCTGGGATGCGCGAGAACAAGAAGAACGCATTACTCCTCTCCATTTTCACGAGATTTGTGCGAGAAAGGGAAACAGATGACAAATTTGGAGTCTACAACGTCGAGACGTGGTCGACGTATATCTCGGAGCAGACGCAGGAAAATTCTATTATTATTTTTCTGGACGCACTATCACGGCACCATCATTTTTAACACAGTGTTGTCTCCGGGCAAGATGCAATATCCGTGAGATAGAAGCGACGACGTACTGGCGCACGTCGATCTGGAATGTCTAGATTGTCCCTGACGATCGACAGGCGGCCGATAACGAGTAACGCCGTGAGGAGACGCGTATGCGCCGTTGTTGACTATCGCCGCTATCGCGAGCGCGTTCCAAAGATCCGGGCGACTTTCGCGGGATCCGCTATCGCGAGCGTGTTACGGGGACCCGGACGACATTCGCGAGGATCCAATCCGCCTCACCTCTTCGTAGCGCTGGCCACATCACCGGGCATCACCGCGACGGCGACGGCGGCGGTGTCGCCGGTGGCAGCGTCGTCGCTCTGCGCCGCTGGCTTCTTGAAGAAGAACCGCGCGAGGACCATCGCGTCGCGTACAGCATATGGACGTACAACTGGGGAGCACTAGGCTACAACGCGGCCGACGAGAGACAAGTGTCGTCGTTACGTCGCACCATCGACCACCGATCGTTTCGGACCCGAGAGCGACACGCACGCACGCACGAAATGTATCCCGCTTACTAGCGAGCAGACCAGCGGAGGGAGCTGACGGTGGAGAGGACTGCGAAAGCTACCTTTGTCGCCTCTTTATCTGTCTTGCTTCCTCTTACCCTCTCTCGTGTCTCTCCTTCTCTCTTTCTCTTTTACTTATCTGCCGTCCCGATATCGCCGCATGCTATCGACAGCGCTTGCTCGCTCGCTCGCGACACAATGCGCGAGCAGAGATAATGCGGCGCGCGCTATTTCGAACTGGTGAATGCATGATACGAGATATCTGTTAACCTTTTCATCCTTTGTACACCGATAACTATCATTAGATCTATAAGCTAAGATTTAAACGACATAATGTAAGTCCTAATGGTAAACTTGAAGCAATATCAGCTTGATCCCACACGGAAAGAACGGTTTTGCTGAAGTATACTGTTAAAAAAGATATGAAATTTACAAGACATTTAAGATGCTACGATAAATGAAATTTACAAACTGAGTATCTGAAATAAAAATTCTTGCACTTGTACAGCTAAATTCATATACGAACATGAATTTTAATCACTAATATGAAATTTTTAATACACACAACATTGAATATTAAAAACCCGTTTAAGATTTTTTTGAATACGCAAGGTAATAATACATATTTTTTCGATTGAAAATGAGAACATTTGTATATGAGCAAACAGATGAGCATAAGTAATATTACTGCTCGATACGTTTTATTTTCGAAATACCACTCCTTTAATTTTCAACTTCGTATTTGAAATTTCATATACGGTATCTGCATAAAAACTTCCTACATTTTATATTATTTTTAATACAGATTTTTTTAACAGTGTATCTAAAAATTTAGTCAGATGCAGATCAAAAAATAATTATGTTGCACCATCCAAAATAATTATGTAGGACGCTCAAGCTGTTTGCTAGGATGTCAAAACTTTTTGCAGCATTGTCATTATGCTTGAGCGTCCTACATAATTATTTTGGATGGTCCATTATAATTATTTTCAGATCTGTATCTGGTTAAATTTTTAGATACTTCAGCAAAATCGTTCTTTCCGTGCACTTATTGTAATTTATTTCTTTTAAAAACATATATGCATAATATATACAAGAACACGGAAATGTAGCCAATATCGACTAATGTTTAACCGATACGCATTGATACGAGGCGTTGATTGTTAATGCGCATTGAAACGCCTTCGTATCAGATATTAAATAATAATTCGTATCAGATATAATAATTAATTAATAATGAGATAAATCTCTCATAAAATAATTAACAGTTAATTAACAATTTAATAATAGTTAATTATAATCTTTTGCACACAGCACGCTATACTTTGAATCTGTAAGAGCAGGGAAGAGAGAAACAAAGAAGAGCGATGGATGTAGCAGTTATTCTTCTGATATAGGAATATAATGAGCAAAATACCGAATAATTAAAATCCAAATTTAAGCGTTTTATAATTATTACTATTAAATATCGCTATTATACGCCGTTATATATTTAATAATAAAAATACCTTGTAATCCCTTACAAAAATATTTCACTGCTTTTACACCTCATATATCGTTTTTAGCCCGTTTTTAGCCCATTTTTAGCCCGTTTCATCATTTTTATGTCCGTTTCTTGCACTCTCAAGCATGCGCAGTCTACTGCGAAAGAACATGATGAGTATACACGAGTATGCGTATGAGTATTTTTGAGTAGATTGTCCGTTTTTAATACTCGTTTTTCAATCTATGAGTGACAACACGTTAATACGTTCCTTTTTTACTCACAAGGATGAGGACAAAGTAGGTTGTCCGTTTTCAATACTCATTTTTCAGTTGATGAGTGACAATACGTTAGTACGTTCCTTTTTTACTCACAAGAAAATATCCGCGGATTTCGCCCGACCTAAATGTACATTTATACACCTCAAATTTACACACAGCACGTATTTACCACTCAAAAATACTCATAAGAATACGTTATTACTACTCGGATATACTCGTACGCAATCCGCTTTAACCACTCGGTTTTACGGAAAATGGTCCCTTTGCGCCCCAAAAATGGGTCGTACTCATTGAACCAAATGACCGTTCTTGCGGGCCAAAAACGGTGAAAAATTTTTATAAGGGATAAGTTTTATTCGGATTCTCAACAATATGAATAAGCGACGAAAAGCAGTAAAACCCCATTACGAAAAGTTTCTTTCCTTTTGCGAAGAGAAGTGTTCTCGACTACGTCTGAACAAAGTGCTGTTATGGAAAGGGCTACCTTACTTCTTATCTCTCTCTCTCTTTTTCTTTTCCTCTTCCTCTCCTTATCTTTCTCTCTCTCTCTCTCACACACACACGCACCACACACATTCTCTCCTATCTACCTATCTTTTTTCCCTTCTTTCGTTCGACTGATTTGTCTTTTCGATATTGCCGCTGAATTATATCGCAACGCATCGACAATAAAATCTTATCAAGAATTAACAATAGAAGGATAGAATTACCTATTAGTAAATATATGAGCCTCTGGATGGGGAGACGATAAGACCACTCCGCTCACGTCCGCGGACGTCCCCGTTTCTTCGGTTTCCAAGTTGTACATTTCGGGTTGGGGCAGGGTCTCGGTCTCAGCAGGGGTGCGCATTCTCGCCTAAGTGCCAAATTACTGACTAATCTGAAACAAAGAATGCCAATTGCCTTATTTTTAATCAGCCTTAACGGATCTGCATAAATCGCAACAAGAATGCAGAAAATAAACAATATCTAATATTAAAGAAATAAAATAAAACGTTCTCTTTTCGATTAACAATTATTTAATAAATTTGAAGACAATCAACTCTATCTCGATCGACGAAAATTAAATTTACAAAAAAAACGATCCAATGTTAACGACTTAACTTTATTCGCAGTCTAAAAAAATAAATGATTACATTCCATTCTATATATTGATACGGTCGCGCGAATAATCACTATCAAATACACTTAAATATAAGAAACCCAGCTACTCTAATTTTATTTTACTTTTACGAAAATTTTATTTTCACGCGTACGTATGTATGAAACGTATGCCGATTAAAGATTTAGTTTCGTTCCGATTACGCCGATTATTTCATCCAATGCTCGGTATCTAAAGAGCATCTGCGCGTGATTACCTGTTACCGCGTTGGAATGGACGAAAACGAAAAGAGAGGAATAAGAAACTATCTTTGGCGTAATATGTACCGGGCGGAGGCAGCCGGATTCAATGGAATGCGATCTAGTAAGAGGTGTGGTATTTGGCCGTCCGCATACCGAACCTTAGCACTTGTTTTATTTCATATTACATGTGGATTCTTTGAGCCCCAGGCCTGACCAGGAATTTTTCACGCTATTAAGATAGCTACTCTCGAAGTATTAGAGAGAATAAGTCGAAGAAAATTTATGAATGTAAGTGTACAAAGTCATTATCACTGTCAAATACATAATAGATTTATGAGATAATTTTCTTCTGGTAAGATTCGAACAAAACATTCAAACATTGTGTAATCCAGCAATTCGTGCTAACATTCTAAAGTAAAAACATTCAAGTTTTAAATTCAATAGGAATCAACTTCGATTTTGAATGTTCGAAGATTCAGTAATTCGTTTAATTTAGGAAACACTTCTCGCGAAGTAATATTTATTACAAAAAAAACCGGCTTTTATTCATTTCCCGAATCATGATTAAAGCTAAAAAGATCTCTTTAAAACTTTTACAGATTTAAGATTTACTTATAAATCAATAACAATGTGATAAGCACAGGAGGGTGAATTATATACGTAATATTTGCTCCACGCGCATCCCTTAAACAAAAGGCGAAAAAAGAAACCAGGAACTCCTCCAGAATGAGTCACGCGTAGGTGTGCCCTCGATTAATCCTGCGCACCTGGATCGAAGTCTTGCCAAGTTCCAAGTTACTTGAACCTGGCAACCCCTGAAACCGCTCTAGCACGCGCATGCGAATATCCGTTTTCAATATCACCCTCGAAAATATAGAAACTTCATTTATTCTTTCTAAATTATTTAATTATTACATTATTCGCCCAACGTTAATTAAATTATTTAAACACATAAATATTCTTTTTACAAGAGTGTCAAATTTTATGTTGTGTGTAATAAAAATTTATGTCTCAGACAAAATTAGCAATTCTTCACGATATAATTATATTTTATTAATAATGATATAATATTAATTGTATTAATTGTATTATTAGTTATATTATGTTAAATATATTGTATTAATAATTGTATTAATTGTATTATTTTACATATATATATATATATAATATATATATGTAAAATTATTTTACATACATATATATATATATATATATAAAATAATACAATTAGACAAAAATATATCTTTAATATACAATTTAATTCGTTCAAATTACGACAGTGATTTCTTTTAGAATCAAATCGCGAATATTTCAAATAAAAATATTAAATAAAAGTTTCATGAAATTTTTAGAATGAAAGGGAATTTTTGAAGCTGCGTGAAGATACCGTTACTGTTCCGAGAGAATAAACAGCCTGGTTATACTCCGAAGGGTTGCCAATTTTGTCTGAGGAACATGAATTTTAATGAGAGGGGTGTACACCCTCTCCGTTCTAATTCTATGCACCCTGTGTGCTCGTAAATTGCGACCTCGATCAGATATAACTCACATACGGCCATCTGACAGAAATAGCAGCGAATAGTGGCATCGCATATGTCAGTTTACTATACACATGACTTGTCTACAATATATATCCTATTGTACTTTTATAAAAAAAAGCAATAAAGATCGGGAATATCTCGGTTTATTTCTCGCGTCTGTATAAATTTTATATTTTAATAATTAACTACGACGTAGTAATTTGTTAATTCATCGCTCATAAAACGATGATAATAAGTTGCTAAAAAAATAGCATATTGAACTTCTTGAAAATTACCGTAATTCACAAGTTTCACGTGGTTCTATTTTGAGAATCACTGACTACCTGCTCCGAAAGATTAGGACGATTTGACTAAAAGTATTAATAAAATAGAATAGTTTTCCAACAGGTGTGTTCGGCGAGGTATGTTCTGCTTCTTGGAAGCTAAACGTCAGAAATGCAAACAATTGAGGAAAGCATGTCCTTTATTTAATTTCAAGAATATTTTTTTTAACGGTTTAAAGATTGAAAGAAAAGATTATTTGACCTGAAAAATTGAAAACGACAAATGATAGTTTTCCCAAATATTTTTGCTAAAGAAGAATTTACTCAAAGATGGGACCGAAGAATCTGAGAGACAAAGATGATCGCACGCTGCACTGGCGACACCCTGTATAAAACAAATGTAACGAAGTTCTTTATGGCCCGGCATACACATTCCGGATACATTTCCTCGAGTCTGCCCCACAGTCTACCGCACAAATATTATGACTTTTTACGAATACCACGACGTGAAAATGATTGGGAGACACTGCGGCGCGTAGAAGCGCAAACATCGCGTGTGCCAATCGACGCACACAAGAGCAAGTCTGCAGGGATCGTCACGGCACGAGTGTAGAGTCCCTCAGGGACGAAAATGACGAGGGTAGAGAAAATGAAAATCCATTTCCAACGTCGTGAAATAGATGTAACGCCGCGAGCGCGAACGGTGCCCGCCGAAGCCATTCTCATGCGTCATTCACGCGAACAAACTGCTCATATACCAGTTCGTAACCAGGGTTCTTGATCGATCAAGCAAGTTCTTATTTAGCTCTTTTACGATGTTAATTACAGTCTATTTCCTTTTGTGCGTAGAACCTGATCTTGATCAGAAGTTTCGCATACTTATGTTAGTTTCGTTGAATGATTCGTTGTTATGCAGCCTGGAATCAATTCCAGAAAGCGATCTTTCTCTAAATCTTTGTTTTTAAAAGAATGTCTCGAAAAAAACTCGACTTGGATATTTTATATAAAAAATAATTATTATATCTCATCTTTCCTATTATATTTGTATTTCTTTCTTATTATATCTCTTCTACATACTATGTTTTTTCAGCTCTAATAGAAAATAAGTTTAAAATAAATTTAAATTAAATGTAAATTTATGAAATTAAATATAAGTATTTAACAAGACATTACTATTTATATTTTTTTACAAAAAATAGAACAATAACTTTATGTTACAAAGAAAGTTTGAGACATTTCCGTTTTAAGAAATTAGAAACATATCAAAACTTTTTAATTGCTCCATGTGATATAAAAAAAATTACACTGATTTGACTTCTCGAATTTCTATAGTCCCAAATATTTGATTTCCTAGCTAGTTGACAATAAAATAAACGAGGAAGTTGATCGATCGAAAAGTTCTAAATATGGATCTTACAATTATATAATTATGTAGTTGTGCTGTGAAACGCCTCGAATCCGTATATAAATAGAAAGAAAATGGAGGTACACTCTAAAAATATATACTCGAGCATATTCGAAGATTCTATCGTGTTTGTCTCGCGTATAATATCGATCGCACGAAGTCGCCATGTATGAATGAAGCCGCCCCTTGGAGTCTCGTAAATAAATACATGAATCGCGAGGCCGGATCTCTTTAAAGGATAAGTTTACGCACGCTTCTGCCGCCGCGCATCCTGGCATTGAAATCACCACCCGATAATGGCCAGTGATTGCAACGCTGTCCACGGTGCCCCGCGGCTAATCACCTCCAACGAACCGATCCATTTGTAACCCTGAATACTAAATCGTTACCGAGGCATTTCTCACAGCTCCTTCTTGCCATATATTTATCATAGAATTGTGTTTGTAGAATTGTGTAAAGAACTGTCTGTGTGATATATATATATATATATATATATATATACACGGTGGCTATTAATAGCATTAAGATTTACTATGTATATCTCGAGTATATTAGTTTATTATTTCCGAAATAAAACTTCTAATGTGCAAAAAAGATCGACGATAATGACGCGGTTTTTGGTATTATTGACAATGTTAACGTTTCTTCGAAGTTTCGCATTAATGCAGTCGAGTGGTTTCTTGTAACAGAGTTAACACTCTATTTTTCTGATTTAATATAGAAAGTAGAGCGTCGGTCGTTCTATTAAAATCAGTTTTGCAATGTTGTTATACTGTGAGAATGTTCTTTCTAATTGTGTTATTTATTACATACGCAATTGTATAAAATACCGTTTGTGTGTTTAATAATAACTTTATCTCGTAATCAAGATTTCAATTCTCAGGTCTCGCTCACTAAATCAATCTAGACGTACTTTGTCAAAGATCGTCAATATGTGTATCACACTCGGATTAAAGATAATTAGTGATTTAATCTTATCGTTGAATTTAATATCAGTGCTCCGTTTTGAAACTCATACTGGCATTAAATGCAACGACACAATATCCCTTAATATTCCTTAATCTTTTCTTTAGTGTAAGATCAATTCTTTTTAGTATATAGTAAAAATGCATCTTTTATTCATCAATTTTTATCCTACGTTTAAACTTCATTAAATGTCCTCATATTCCTTTTTATGACGTAATCCTAGGAAGATTATAGATTTCTACCAGAACAGGACATTCTGGTAATGCGTAATAAAATGTTTTCCTGGTCTATGATTTATATATAAATTATACTATTACTACATAATTCCACCTATATCGGAATGAACGGTTGGGATATATATTAATAGCACATAATCTCTTAAGAATTTGATATTCGTTGCGCCGTCGCTTAAATCTTAAATCGCTGGAACGATTATCCCCGCAGTGGTGAAAGGGTTGATCGACGTATTAAATCCGACTCGTATTACGTAAAGAAACAGAGTATAGATGAGATCAGAGAAATAGTTACGAGGAGCACAATCTAAATCCAAAAACGTGGATTTAACTGTCAACCAAACTGTAACATTTTATTTAAAAAATAGAGAACATTTATGTTATAACGGTTCATCATGAAGTAACAAAGTCTTTTGAATATTACATTAAAAACTTGGATCTTGTTAAATTATAAACGTATGTTTGCGCAACGCAAGAAAGTATTTTTATTGCGTTTTACAGCGAGACAGGACTTCGAAAGAAAAAGAAATCGGTTAAACCAAGAGCTACGAATCAAGATAAAAATCGAATTCTTATGAAAAGAGGTGCAAAGAGGCATCTCTCAGTTTTAATTTGAATTATCCCTGGCACCCAAAAGCAAACGATTGGAATTGTCTTCCGTGAAAATCTAATTTATTCGGTCTAACTTATCTTTCTTCGCCGCGACGAGGACAACGCATCATCTATTTACATCGCTATAAATCCTGTTTTAATTGCACTCCGTGCACCTCCAGCGGATCGGAGCACGCACTAGTGAGCACCAACGGTCACCGCACACAAATTGACATAAAAGCGTACAAGCATTTAGCATACAAATGACTCACGAACGGAACGCTCGGAATTATAAGTCACAATATTGTTTGGCAGAATATTGGCGAACATTTCAGCGAACGAGGCGCTTCCGCGCTACGCTTACGCACTTTGACCCTATCCAGACAAACTTGCATAACCGCATAATCGTATGCATAGAAAAAATTATCCAATCATATGTCTAATAAAAGGAAGCACGTCTTTATGCTAGACATGTGATTGGATAATTTTTTCTGTGCATCTAGTCATGCGGCTATGCTTATCTGGATAGGCCCTAACTCTTTCGGTCAAAACATCAAATGCCATTTTGTTGTTAAAAAAGATCATATCTGTAATAAAAATTTCATACACGGAAAGAACGGTTTTGCTGAAGTATCTAAAAATTTAGTCATATACAGATCCGAATAAAAAACCGTTTTAACAAAACATCGAATAGGTGATTCAAACTATTTTCGAATTTTCGAATAAGAATCTTAGAACGCTGTAAAGAACTTATTGCGAAAAATTCACCTCAGCCAGGGTTCGAACCTGGATCTCCCTGCTGAAGATCCGAAAATAGCTTTAATCCTCTATTCGTTGTTCTTAATTAAAAATATATTCCATGTAACCATTCGTAGAAATAGTAGTATTGGACATATATAAGAACTCGAGTTATTTATGTCAAATACGATCTCAACGAACAGGAAACATGGTATATATTCTTTTCAGTGTGAAGTACTTATAGACGTCGAAATGAACGTCTTAAACGGCCGATTGTACCGTTCATCTTTTCCACCATGGTCTCCATGGTGACTGTCTTGGTAAAGGTACTTTCAGTGGTTTGCTATCGCCTTCCGAGAGGTGGCGATCAATTAAAAATTTGATATGTTCTGGGTGGATTTGAACCTGGATCTTTGGCACAGAAAGCAGATGCGCAACTCTTAAGCCCATCGCACATGAAATGCATAGCGTAGCATAAGCATAACATAAGACCGCTAAACCAATGAACATCCAGCATAAAATAACCATATTGATTTACATAAGATGCTCATTGGTCCAACGATCTTATGTTATGCTTATGCAGCTTATGCAATTTCATGTGCGATTGGCTTTACGCCACGATCACCACTCAATTGTTATACATTGTTAACCCCATTTGGGTAAATCTTCTTACAGATCAGAAAGTAATTATGTTGGACCACGCAAAATAATTATGTAGGACGCTCAGCTGTTTGCTAGGATGTCAAAACCCTTTGCAGCATTACTTGAGCGTAATTATTTTATTATTTTTTTTATTATCATTTTTATTATTTTATTATTTTATTGTATAATATATTCAGATCTGTATCTGGCTAAATTTTTAGATACTCCAAAATACAACAAAATCGTTCTTCCCGTGTACATAAAAATAATCCACCTTTTTGAAATTTTGAGATATTATCGGAAAGCTGTGAGAAACCGACGCGCAAAAACCGTGACGGCAACGAAGATATTGATACCCGTGAAAACTTTTCATTATTGATGCGCAGTAAGGTTCATTCCCTGCGTGTCTCCATTCTCCTGCTGGTCTCCCCGGAAGAGTAAACATCATGTCGTCCTGGCGATGCGGCGAATGTGTAAGCGTAGCCAGAAAACGGACGGTTTTGCTGAAGTATCTAAAAATTTTGTCAGATACAGATCAGAAAATAATTATGTTGCACCATCCAAAATAATTATGTAGAACGCCCAAGCTGTTTGCTAGGATGTCAAAACCTTTTGCAGCATTATCATTATGCTTGAGCGTCCTATATAATTATTCTAAATAATCCAACACAATTATTTTCAGATTTGTACACGGAGAAAATTTTATATTAAAAATGACTATGTATAGCAGTAGCCGTGGATCATTGCTGGAATTATAAAAATTTTTACTATGTTTTTCACTAATGAGTTTAATAATTATTAATATAACATAGTAAAAATTTTTATAATCCCATCAATGGTCCACGGCTACTGCTATACATAGTAATTGTTAAAATCAAATTTTCTCCGTGTACCTGGCCAAATTTTTAGATACTTCAGCAAAATCGTTCTTTCCGCGTATACAAAAATAATCCACCTGTCTGAAATTTTGAGATATTATCGGAAAGCCGTGAGAAACCGACGCGCAAAAACCGTGACGGCAATGAAGATATTGATACCCGTGAAAATTTCTCAATATCGATGCGCAGTGAAGGGTTCGTTCCCCGCGTGTCACCATTCTCCCGCCGATCTCCCCGGAAGAGTAAACACATCCCGTCGTCCTGGCGATGCGGCGGACGCGAAAGCGTAGCCAGAAAACGGTCCTTCGTAGCGGCGATCGCCTCGATCGCGGCGGGCAAGGTGAGCTTTCACTTTTCTCAAGATTTGCACAAGCGCGAGCAAGCGGGCGACCGAGCGAGTCCGTCCCGACTCCGATGCTCGCCGTCGTCGCCATACGGACGCCGCGCGCGGCGCGAAAGCTCCCCGGGTGACGGGGGATGAGCGCGCGCTCGCGCTTCCTCCTACGCGGGAGAGGAAACGGGAAGGATGGTGAAACGGGAAGAGAGACGCGGGAGAGCGCGCGCGCGCGCGCGCGTTATCGATCAGAGAGCGACGCGCTACCCTCTCGACGCTCACCTGAACGCCGCTCGCCGTCGTCGCGACGACAGGAACGGTCGCTGCTGGAGTCGCCGCCGTCGTCGCCATCCACGCTCCCCCGGCTCCGTCGGCGCCTTCTCTCCTTTGTCCCTTTTTTCTCCTTTTTTTTCTCTCTTCCTCTTCCGACAGCGCCGTCGCGACGCTACGTCCACCGTCGTAGCGGCTCACCGCGAGCGCTCACCGGGAGTCGGCTCCTCGCCGCGCGGAAAGTCTTCGTCGTCGCCACAGGCACGGAACGGAAGGACACCGAGGACACGCAATACATATTACACCCGGTCTCTCGGGGGAGTCCGGAGCAGCGCCCGCACGAGCCGCGCGGCTCTCGCGCGTGTGCGTTATCACCGCCGCACCGTCTCAGATTAAATCGCTCGCGTTCAGCGAACAACCCCGCGGCGGCGACACCCCGACGCGCGACGCGTTCGACGGACACTGGACAAGATGGCGAGCGTCATTGTCCGACGCAACTCCGAGTACTCCGACGCCAGAGCGCGCCCGGTCGCCGGGACGACGGCGCGGCGCGGGACGGGACGGAGGGGGGAGGTTGCCGCTCGCTGCCGACCGCCGACGTCACGCTGCGCCTGCGACCTGCGACTGCGACGCGTGTGAGCCGTGAGGTGCAGAGACTAGAGAGCGGCGGCGGAGAACGAACAGGTTCCTGTCGGCCGAAACCACGCCTCCTCGGTATTCAAGTCGCGTCGATAGCGATCGCGGCTACGAGAACAGAATTGCTCTCCCGCGGCAGCGCCTAGCCCGGAAGCGAGATGTTTTTTCGAATCCTTCTCTCGCATCGAAAATAATGTCGCGCTGTTTTTCGCACCTTCCCGGCGCGGTCCAGGTGAACCGGTATCTCTGAATACTCGTGTCTCCGCGCATTCGACTTGATAAAGAACTAATGGCAGTGACGTAGCCAGGGGGGAGGGGATTAGGGGGTTAAATCCCCCCCTTCTCCCGAAATTTTGGAACCAAGTATGAAAATGAAAGGTTGAAAGCCGAGAGAGAAGTGAAATGATAAATGCTTTAAGGTCTAAAGAAAATGTGAACGAATATTGTTATCTTATTTAATTAAAAAAGTTTATGAATTGTTCTGTGGTTTTAATTTTTTTAAAATCCTCCCCCGAAAAAAAATCCTGACTACGCCCGCCTACGCCCCTGACTAATGGCAAATTCGATCACCTGCATTACATTGGATTAGTGCATATTAAAAATAAAAATCATGAACACACATAGGCGCTCGTGAAAGGGGAGGGCAAGAAAAGGCATATGCCCCCTTTAGATTTTAATTTTTTCAATTTAGAATAATTTTATGATTGATTATTATGTTTATGTAACAGCCTTTAATGTGCATTAATCCAGTGTAGCGTGAGTGATCGAATTCGCAAAGGACGAACTTGAAATTAAAGTATAATTATTATATGTGAAGTATGAAAGCCATGTATGATCAGCTTATTTTTGAAATATATTACCCAGTAAATACTAGCAGTAACATTACATCAATGTATACGATTTCCCATTCAAAAATATAACTGTTGCGTACACACATGTGTTATATTACATTTATATTGCATAGGAAATTGTAATAATGATGTAATGTCACTGTTGGTTTATATTTACCGGCTATCTTCTGAAGTACATTGTAATTTAAAAACAAGAGTTGCATCGGAGTTTGATTTTTATATGATTCGGAGTTTGATTATTATATATATATATATATATATATATTATAATAATAAATTACAAATGTGCCTTATGCGAATCTTAAGAATTAACAATCACATCGTAATTTCAAATGAGAGTTGCATTGAATTTAAATAAATGTATCTACACACGAATATTTTTATAAATTTCACCTTTACTCTAATTTCGCTGCGACAAAGTGAAGAGAGTATAGACTCTCAATTGTGTGGGAGAATTTTGCCGGATTATGAATGTAATTTATACGTTCGCTCCCCGCAGGACAAAAACAACACGCGAATATATTTCGGGATACAAGATTGAATCCTGGCTCATTCGCCACCGAGATTTCGTCGCATCATTCCTTGGATCGTTTCCGAATTGGCGAAGGAGGGGTAGAGGATGGAGGGTGGCGGAGTGACGAATAGCGATTCCTGGAAACGTTTTTCCCTTTTCCAAGAAACGGGGTGGTCGGGCTCCCGATTCTGCCCCCCTCCCCCCAAAAGACGCGCGCACGTTGCGCAGAAGCTATCTCATATATCTTTTATACATATATACATATAAATAAGGATCTATTATATATGTATATATCTTTATATATATATATATATATATATATATATATATATATATAAAGATGAATATCTATTATAAATATATATAATATATAGAAACGCAACTCTCTGCGCGTTCTGAGAGAACGCGATAGTTGAGGAATGGGACATACGTCATGCCGCATAACTGGCTTCTTCTTCGATAACAATCCTTCGTTCGTCTATCGACGCTACTACCTCCTACTCGAAAGTTTCTTTCATGTATCCGTAGCCGCAACCTGGTCGATTCGCAAATGACGTCACAACCACTCGTCCATCCTTCTTCATCTCGTAGTAACCGTGACCGTGATGTTCAAGGTCTCGCGTAAACGCCTACGCGATTCGGAAATGTCGGAGAGATGAGAGAGAGAGAGAGAGAGAGAGAGAGAGAGAGAGAGAGAGAGAGAGAGAGAGAGAATGAATTCGGAAATAAATCTGCATCCAAGAAAAATGCGAAAGGGCAAAACTAATCTTTTTAGAAAAATCTGCGAAGTTTCAGAATAGTGAATTTTCGTGCATTTTCTCAAGATGATGTAAATAAAAATTTGTACATAAACCTGATACATTAAGGCCCGGTTCCACAACTTGCTTTAACCGAAGTTTAACTCGTTAAACCTAATCAGGATTGGTCTATAACGAGTTAAACTCTGGTTAAAATAGGTTGTGGAACTGGGCCTAAGCTTGATATATTTTTATCTAAACAGTCTTTACCTTAAAAATACATATTATTTATACAAAGACAGAGATCTTTTTATAGTAAGTTATTGTATGCTATTGCATCATATTTTCAAGTATAATCGTATCTGGGAATTTTAAAATTGTACTCAATTCTGTAAATGCAACATGTTTTTCTGTATAAATATAAATATGAATTAACTTTGGACTCATTCTTAGATACAAAGATAATTATATTAGCATTTATAAGCAAAAATATCTTTTTCGAATATAAAATGATTATATATAAAAAATTCAGTTTCTATTGTGGCTTTTCAAGTTTTTATATTCCTGCACTACGTTTTCTACTTTTGCAAAAGCTTGCAAGAAGTCATCGTCCTCCAAACCAAACTGTTTATATTGATGCAAGAAAGCTGCACATTTGTACGAGCTCCACGCTTTGTCTAGATATACGTCCAATGGCCGATGTATCTCCGAATTATTGCTGATCAACGTCAGGAACTTGTCTCGGTTCAGAAACCTACGTTCTTGATGCAAATGAGTAAAAGAATTCAGGGTAGTCCATTCTGGATATAGATGTCTCTTCTGCAAATCTTCCAACGCTATAACATCATTCTCCATAGATTTGCCACGTGTTACAAGAACATTGGACACACAAGGGCTGTATACATGAGACATTGTTTTGGTTAGGGTAGGATTTGGTGTCTTTAGTTGGGCATCTGTTAATTCCGCTTGTGACTTTGATACTCGAAGAGTCTGTTTCAAATGACGTATATACACTTCCCACTTGTGCATGGATTCATACTGCAGAGACGTTGCAGGGGTATGCGGAGTGCTCTTGACTGTAACAAATCTAAAATTTGGATGCGCAGCTATTTTGGATAGTAAAAAATTCGTGTTACATCTTGAATCATTACTAGGTTGAAAGACAGCAAGCAGCTTCTCAGAAATGACGCTGTTCATGTCACGCAATGTGGTATTAGAATTCTTCAACAGACTGGTACACATAGAGTGCATCTGTTCGTTCTCGAATAACACGGAAAGATCTGCTCTATCCGAGAACTTGGCTAGAGTCAGTACAGTGTTATAATTCTGGGTACAAACTTCCCCAAAGGTGAATGGCAATACAATCACAGCAACGATAGGCTTAGTTTCGTACTCCTCTCGTAGAAGCTCAACCATGCGGCTTCCTATACCAGATCCCGTGCCACCGGCTGAACTAAGAAGCAGAAGAAATCCCTGGGAACGATCTAATTTCTCGATCTCCTGTCGCGTAACGTTTAGCACAGCGCTCGACAGACGTCGACTATTTATCGTGTAGCCATAAGCCCAGTTGTTGGCGGAACCCCCGCCAGACTGGCAAACGACATTACTCGTTCGATAGATCCACGACGTATTCGCGTCCTTGCATATCTTGTTCACGACCTTCTCTTCGGTATCGACGAGAATCGCCTTCGCGAGGTATCGGCCGCACTCTGTGATTCCATCGAACCATTTCTCGATCGTGTTCTCCGTGTACTCGTAATTCACACCGTAAGAAACGCCGGTGTTCAAGCTCCCTATATCGGAAGACACCTTCGAGAATAAATCACATCCGAGTTGATTCCCGCATTGTCCGAACTGCAACGTGAGCATCTCCGTGGGTGTCTCTTCACCCACGACCGTGCCATCAACAAACTCTTTCGCTCTTTATTAAATGTATTCCTGACACCAGTGCAGTTTCAAACGGTTTATGATATACCTGGAATAATCAGAATATTATGATTCGTACATAAAAGAAATATCGAACTGACATTTGCAAAGGAGTCTGGAGGAGCAGTTTACACCACGTCTTCGCTTCCCGCCAAAACTGTGTTTACATGGGTGCATTCCGTTTCTCGCATGATGCGCATGATGCATCATTTATCCTTGTTTAACATTTGATGGACAACAAGGATAAACGATGCATCATGCGCATCATGCGAGAAACGGAATGCACTCCCTGTCGTTCCAGTTATATCTTCTGCACTCTCTGCACTTTTTAAATGAGATATGATAGGTCCAAGAAGACTAGAGAACAGGAGGACAAACTCAGATGTATGGGATGGGACAAAATATGTCGCCGCCAGGGGCACTGTCGGCGATAGTGTCTATGCGCAATGTGACAGTGCGCCGAATAAACATGGAGCCGATCTCGAGCTGTTATAAGTATAACCAAGAAGACTTCTTGATTTGTCCTGATTTACAGAAAGAG
>NJRQ01000173.1:310047-329142 GCA_003063805.1 Aphaenogaster ashmeadi | reverse complement strand
TATTTGTGGCAGCCCGTGACGTAGACGTTTAATTGAAGCAACAGCATTTTTTTTCTGTGTAGTTTCCCATTCTCATGCAGACACACGTAATAAGGAAGTTTCCAGAAATTTCCGGCCCAAGAATATAAAAAAGGTGATAAAATGAAACAAACATTTTCATTTTTTAGCATAATTACTCTTTATTTCAATACATTTTTTTAGAACGATGAATTAATTTTTCTATACCACTAAAAAATATTTTAATTTTTTATTTTTAAAATAGTTTGAGACTTTTGAAAATTATTTTTTATTTTCAAAATTAAAGTTCAATTTGTACGGAAAAAATTACCAGTGACGAAGAAGTAATCTCCGCAGTGTTAAACCATGAGGACAAAAATTTAGAATATTTTTTAGTGGTATAAAAAAATTAATTTATCACTCTATAAAATATATTGAAATTTAGGGTGATTATATTGAAAAATAAAAATTATTGTTTTATTTTACTATTTTTTTTATATCTTTAGGCCGGAAACTTTTAGACCTTATTACGTACCTAAAAAGATCATTATTGTTTCCGAGGGAAATGAGCGCGTTTATACCAAAATGTTACTTAACAAATGACGGAACGTCGTCATATTAGCAACAAGGAGGGGAAACGTTGGCGTGAGGAAGGCCGCGCAGGAAGTCCGGATTACAGACGAGGCCTTACGGGAGGTTTCTCTCGTGGGCGCTTATATTTAGGCCAGGTCGGTGCGAGCTTTACGAGCGCTCGCGTTCGCGCGCTCGTTAATTCCGCCGTTCACGGGGATTAAAGCGCCCGATTGCCATCAATCCCCGGAATAGAACACGGGACCCGGCGGCATTTGTTTTGTACGCCCACCTCCTCTCGATCATTCGGCGCGATCGATTTCCGTCGCTCGCGCGCGCGGATATCCGATATCGCGTTTTTAACTCGGGATCTAAAATTACGAGCGTCTCTCTCCCGTATTTTGCAGAAACGGAGCGCGTGTGAGCCATAATTGGATCGGGACAGATTTGAGTCTCGTTTATCCGCTCGCGTCGCTCGTATACGGGAGAAAATAATGGACTCTTTTCTCGTTTTCTCGCGCTTCTTCGCGAATTCAGCTTCACCGGATGTACGTGGATCTAGGCGATAATCTGATCAGGTACGATCTATTCGTTCATGAGACACTTCGACGCAGGACGTAATGCCTGTGTCACACTACTCATTGGAGATTGAGGATTGCGAATTGAAGATTAGAATTCGACTAATCAGAACGAAGAGAGTGGAGATTAAAATTATTTGAGTGGTCGAATTCTAATCTCCAATTTGCAATTCGCAATCTCCAATGCGTAGTATGACACAGGCTTTAGGTCACCGATGTGACTGCATGTTGGGTGGGCGACTCATCACACCCGCACCGCTTAGAATTCGACTAATTAGAACAAAGAAAATAAAGATAAAAATGATCTGATTAGTCAAATTCTGATCTCCAATTCGCAATCCGTAATCTCCAATGCGTACACTGCAAATCCAAGCGTGTTATTTTAGCTGAAGCTCTTCTTACACATTTCTTGCCGTTTTAAATCATGTCACTTAACACGATTGAACGTATTAATTTTTAATTTAATACCCTTAAACGTGTTAAATGACGTAACTTAAAACGGCAAGGAAGAAAAGAGCTTCAATCAAATGTGTCATTTTTAGATGTTTACGCGTGTAAAAATAATATGCTTGGATTTGCAGTGTAGTATGACACAGGCTTTAGGTCACCGATGTGACTGCATGTTGGGTGGGCGACTCATCACACCCGCACCCCTCCGATTAGAATTCGACTAATTAGAACAAAGAGAATGAAAATTAAAATTATTTGAGTGGTCGAATTCTAGTCTCCAAGTTGCAATCCGCAATCAATGCGTAGTATGACACAGGCTTTAGGTCACCGATGTGACTGCATATGTTGCGTGGGCGGTTCATCACACCCGTGCCGCTCCGATTAATATCTTCGTAATCTGCGCGTTCGATCTACTACGATCCGTAACGTCATCCTTTCTACGGGCTTCTTCAATGACCCGGGGGTTGAAAGAACGTGCTTCGCATCAGCAACGTCCGGACGAATTATAAAATCTGTTCCTTCCCTCGCTCGACGTTAGCGACGGTATCCGAGAAGTGATATACATAGTGCGGCCCATACGGACGGTGAGGAGTGAGCGCGAACTCTGAGAAAATCTTGTTTCGGAGGGAAGACTGAATTGAGATCCCGGCCTCCCGTTGCGGTCTCATGCATACGATTGGGAGCAGCGCGCATCTCGCATCCGACGCCACCTGATATCTACGAGCGCTCTAAGAGGAGTGCGCACAATGTGCCATTACCACCCGGCGGCGGTAATCTCGGCCATATATCTACCCGGTCGTACATATATTCATGTGTAATCCCGGGTCTCGTTTACCATTCATAAAAAAAGAGTGTAATGCGATTACAATCGCGCTCGCGTACGGCGCGAGGGGCACGGGCGCTGCCGCGTAAGTAAATCTCGCCGGGAAATTGAAACTCGGACGCAGCCCCGCGTGCGATCCGTGTAAGAATCACCTAATCCTTTTTATCACAATCAGCTGCGCGTATAATTTCACGCCCGTTAATTCCCCGCGCTCCTTCGGAGTGATGGAGGACTCTCGAAATCGTTCGTTGATTTATCGGCGCTTAAATTTAATATGCCTGCGCAACCTAACTCTGCTCCGGGCACGGATGCATCTCGAAGACAACCACGAGGAGGCCCGTCGAGAGTAAGGTGTATAAATGTCAGCGTATATAGCAGAACACGTATTGTGTGATTCATTGCGCGATCGCATCGACGATCGTGTCTTTAAGAGGCGAATTCAGTCACGACCGCGTTTAAGAGGAACAAATGGGAAGATCGAGTCACGCGCGTCGCGTCTCCCGGGCGCATGCACCGATGACTCGTCCATTTCCCGAATTTGCCGATCGTATACGCGGAAACCTGCTCGTCGACCGAGCCGCGTACTAAATATAGAAATCGCTTCACACGACGTCACACGAAGTCACGGAGCGAACGTCGATAAGCAGTCGTGAGCGTTCAAGGCGAAATGTCAGGAATGGCGATATCGGCGGCTGTTTCTACCGTCGCTTATTACCGATCAAATTAACGCCTCGGTTAGAAGGTTACTTCAATTACTGCAACGAAGCTGCACGATAATGATAAGTTATTTAATTATGTACGATATATGTAAATTGCACACTATTTTTTTAACAACTTGCAGGAAGTTCAGATATTTGTATAAAGTTCGTATAACACCACTTATACCTTGTAAGGCGTGACATTACAATACGAATTCGAACGAAAAACAACGCTTTAATAAATTAACGGAACGGACTTCGAGAGAAAAACCTTTCAGTTTTATAAATACTTAGTATTTAAACATATGTTTTATGCAACGTAAACGCAAATAGCAATTGTTTTCCAAGAAGTTAACAAAGAATTAAAAGCATTAAAAACAAGTGCTTTATTCGCGATGTTGTTCCTGAAGTATCTCGATTAGCGATCGGTCTTACTGCTTAAAGGCATCGCAAGTGTATACATATATCAGCGGTGACGTTGAAATGCATGTAAATGATTTTATGACGCGACGTCTCGAATGAGCAGAGTAAACATGCCGATAATCGCTATTCAGAACGAAATGACGGAATCAATGCTGCTCGATCCCATTGTTCGGTCGGATGATTGAAATCGCTAATTGACACTCGTCACAACACAACGGAGCGAAGATATCGCTGGACCATTTCTTCGAAGAGAGAAATTGACTCTCCTTTGTAAGTCTCTATCGTGCAAAACGCTTCGCGTTGATATTGCGGGAAGCGTAGTCTTCTTATCATCGGCCGCTTCCACGTGATAAGCACACGACACGGTTAATGACGAATCGCAGTGAGCTCCATTTCTGCGCAAGACGACGCTGTGTACGAGAATATTAGATATCGTGAAACTGGAGAAAATATTAGATATTACGAAACTAAAGAGAGGATCCTATTGGCGCCATATCATCCATTAGTGGTGATTGTGGCGTAAGAGTTGCGCGTCTGCTTTCTGTGCCAAAGATCCAGGTTCAAATCCATCCAGAACATATCATATTTTTATTTGATCACCACCTCTCGGAAGGCAATGGCAAACCACTGACAGTACCTTTGCCAAGACAGTCACCATGGAGCATGCATAGTGGTCGCAAACATCCATTAATGGATATGCATAAGAAGAATATTAAGTATTTTCAATTAAAATCGAGAACGGCCAAATACGGTCATAGCAGATCTTAGTGCTCATTAATATTTTATGTGTGATTTTTCTAGTTCTTTTAAACTACGCGCCGTTACTTTCGGACTTAAAACGCAGTTCTTGAAACCAGAAAAGTAATATTACAATGATAATGATGCTTACAAGCATCTGTAAGATCCCCCCTCCCCATCCCATCCCGAAAAACTGTAAAGAAATTTATTGCGAAATAAATATTAAGTATTTTTCTTTATCTGAAAGAGAGAAAATCGCCGTATGATGAGACATGAGTGCTCTCTTATAGATATTATTACGTAAGCTTATATTTTCTACGATTGCACGAAGATAACAGCAATCAACGTTGCTTCTTCTCAATGTTGACTTCCAATCCCCTGTATGCGTCACAGGCCAGTTCATTCAACGAGCGTTGTTCGCACATGGCGTTACGTTCGTCCGCATAAAAAGCGCGGTGCTTACGACGCGTGTCGGAACAGAGGAGGAAATGAGGATTCAATTTCCTCGTCGCTTCCGGTTGGGCGAAATGAAAGTCGAGAACCGAGCGTCAACGTGTTTTTTTTTTCGCATTCCTCTCGATTAATTTATTCGCGTCGTATCCCATCCACCAGCACGCGGTTATACACCGTACACCTATAGCTATAACTTCGGACGCCGCGAAAGTTCGCCGTTTGTGGCACAGCGAAGCACCGCGATGCACGATGATTGTGCGAGCACCTCTCGTTGTCGATTCTCGTAAGCGGAGATTTAAAGCGGCGGCTTACAAAGCGATCGTCGGTGTCACAACCTCCCGGATGAATTATGGAACGCGCGAAATCGTCGCTATCGTAAAAAACCGCGGAATGGCGAAAGTGCATAAAAAACAGGCATGAGCCTGTTTTTCGTAAGGCGTTGTAACGGCCTTTCGCTTTATATTACCGTGCGACATCGAATTAATTTACGTCAACTATGGAGGAGCTAAGAGGAGTCATATAATTATATTTTATAAGATGGCAAATTTCTCGCAGGCGTATTGCTTTTGTCGCTTTTATCACAAAAAATTCAGGTATATAAAATACGTGTAGTGCAGGCCGCGTGTTTTAACTTTTACCGCCGTTCATCGTCTCCTCTTATTCACCATCTATGGTTCACCTTATTTTGCCCGACGCCCACCAACGCATACCTACCACACCTTGGATTATTAATCCGCGGTAAGCGTCAGACATCAATATAGATGCAGATTGATGAATGAGAATTACCGTTCTTCAATATTCCGTAGTGACTGCCGAAAGAATCTGAAAATATAAATTTTATATCAGCTTCTCATATCATTTCTTTCACCACTCGTCTTAATTCCATCGTGCAAATAAATTTTCCAGGAAATAATCAATTTTCAAGAAATCCATATCTCGATAATTATTGCTCGCGGCAGCCTCGAGGTTTGTTTCCTATTCCTGAACTGGCTGCACTAGTTCAGAGTTGATTTTTTTCCTTCCAATGTGGAGTAAAAAAGATAAACTCTGAACTAGTGCAGCCAGTTCAGCTATAAAGAACAGACCTTCGTTCTTTCATACTGCAACGTTACAATGAAAGGTGAGGATTCGTTCTATGCAGCCGCAAGGTCGTTCAATTCTTTTTCGCCTCCGAAAATCAGAACGGACGATGAGGGTACGGATTCAAGAAGGAAAGAGAGAGACCGAGGGAGGGAAGAGAAGCAGAAGGTAATGAGGATCGCGTGAGGCACGTGCCCAAAGCTCAGACCATGTCATTATGCAGACGAGAGAGCCTCGAGGCCTGTTACCTTTACCTGGCTGCACGCGTGCAACACGCACACACGCGTACGGGATATGGACGGTTATATCGCGACGGCACGCGAGGATCATCTCGCCGTAACGCATTAAATTCGTAACCCCTCGACTTGAATGTATATAGTTCCACGGACAGCATGGGGTGTCCCTCGCAAGGTGATACCTTGGTCGCTTGGTGGTAATTCGAATTGGTGGGTCGGTACGAGACGTGTCGGTGTCATGTCACGCTACCGAGAGTGATTCATGATTCAGTCGGAATCGCAAATGTGACTACACTCGCGGACGTGTCACGTGTAATAACTCACGATTAACGTAATGGATATGTGATTACGCGAAATGAGTTTGCAATCTCTCACCGGGGATGTAACGTAGTCTTCAAGCAATCGTAAACATCAAATCTCTCATTACCCGAAAGAGGCGATGAAGTTATCACCGACAACTACGGCACTTTAATTTTAACCCTCCGCCTGAATACGTGGTTCGTTATAGTGTTCAGAATTCATTAAAAATAAAATATTTAATAAATAATTTTTATCAAAATGACTATGAAATCATTAACTACGATGTAGACAGATGGTTCATGAATTTTTTTAGATTACTTTAAAGTGAGGAAAATAGCGTCGGACGCAAAAGACCCATGTATTCAGTGGAAAGGTGTCGAAAAAACGTATTCAGTCGGAGGGTTAAGTAAATCACTTTGATCATCGTCTCTCATATATCAAAAAATTACAATGCAACAAAAAGAAAACAGTTAAAATATATCACTTAATTTCGTCACCTGCTTCGAATGCAAGAGTTAAAAAAAAGTTTTTTTTTAAAATTTAAGATTTTCAAATTAACTTATTAGTTTTAAAAAAATAAGTCGAATTTTCCGAACGTCAATTACACTCCACACTTTTTCCGTGTAACAATAGCATAAAACATGACAGATGTTTGATATTTAAGACAAAAATACATCATTTCCAAAAACTTCACATGTCCGTCGACAGTTTCCCTCTCGACGGGATGGTAAATGTGGATATACAACACGCGCGGTCAGTTCTGCTCGCCATATGGCTACGGTACGTCAACGTGTCACTCCCTCGTAACTGCATTGTTCCTTGTAAGTACGTTTGACATATGTTTCCTCTTCCATCGAAGTTCACGAAAGAGATCCGTCGGACCCGCCTAATCGATGGAAAAACATTTTGCAGGTCTCACTCGGGAGATTTATAGTCCCTCTGACAATTTTTTTTGTTTCTTCGGAGCATAATTTTCACTCGAAGAGTACTCTTTTAAAGTGGACACTTTTCTAAGGCCTTTCAATGCGAAGTCTTTGATACTTCTCGACGTTGCTAGAAATTTGTCTTTCGATCATTTTACTAATTGATTAAAAGCGATCAATACATTGGTAATAATTTATCGATATTTAATACTGATTCCGTAAATGTCGTATTATAATTCTCGACGAATTATTCTCCACGAAAGATTAATTTACATGCAATTTGGGTGTTCCGTCGACTGAGCACTCGACAAACCAGATAAACGACCGGGCAATCTCGGCAATGGTGTGGTTACATAACCGTGTTAACAATAGTGTCGCCTCGATAGAAGTGGGTCATTGTATCACGACCCAGGATAAAACGACGATTAACTACATGCTAATTAATGAGATTAAAGCAGCTTGATCTTAATTCCCTTCGGTCGTTTCGTAATTATTCCCTGTATCGAAACAAATTATGAAAAAAATTATCTGACTTAACCAGTTTCTTAATGTGATACTCTGCGCATCATTTTTAAAAGGACTCTTAAATGTGATTTGCAAATGTTTCGCCGCGGAATTCGAAATGCGAATCTCGAATAATATTGGGAAAAAATAAGTGAGCACAGCTGCTCGATAATGAGAATTGCAAAACATGAATTGGCATTTTGCACATGCCCGAGTGTGACTAATGCGAGGAACCTTTCATGTATTTCACAAGATCTGCCATTCGTATGGTCATTTATGGTTTATAACTGTGGTTGTTTTCGTTACCTGAAGAAGACAAAAATTTTCGGCGACTGCATGTTGCTTCAATATCATCAATTAAAATTAAACGGCAAATATTCGTAAATCGTATTTATTGTCGCTTAGAGAAATCCTTGGATCTATCGAATGCTCAACGAATTTAATTCACAGAGCATTTGATAGATTCAAAGGTTGCTCTAAGCGACGATAGATGCAAATTACGAACATTTATTCCACGTGATAATACTTCGTGATCGAGATTGATCTGACTTCGCTATCGTGGGAGAAAATGGACTTTTCTCTTCTGTGCAGTGAAGGCGTGGCAATGCTGTTTTTATGCAACAATCTCTTAATTTTGAGAGAGAAATATCTTCATTAACTGAATCGCAATAATAAAAAAATTAATATAATGATTATATCTTTATTCGAGATATACAAAAATTAGAGATCTTATAATTTTTGCATTGATGCACGTACATTTCATATAAACGATTTTGCGTCATAAAACAGGCGTGTCTGAAAAGTACATCTTACAGGCGTTTATTTACGGACGAGATACATGGCAAGCAAATTTTTTTCTCCGTAAGAGGAGGGCACGTAGACGAGATAAAACATGTTTATCGTATGTCTAAAGTGACAAATTCGCGACGCCGAGAGCGAAACTGTCACGATCGGCCGTAGATTACATTACCGCGGAATTGCGGTACCATTACGCGGCTCACGCACACGCGCGATTTCGCTTTGAATGGTGATTACAGGTTTGCCCACAGCGAGGGCCGAATGGTGTTAGTGAGGAGGTGCTCCTTATAAAGTAGCGCCGGCTCGACGTCGATATACGCCTCCGTTCGCGTTACGTCATCGACTGATCGTGCGTATCCTCGACGCACGTTGCGTACGTCTTTAAAGACCTTACGCAATCGAGGCTCGAAGAATTTTTCTCAAATACAGAAACAAATTTGTAATTGAGACTTCTTTTATCTTATCGCGCAATTTCTGTTGTGATTATCGATCTTTTCTGCCCGAAATAATATTTTTAAATAATGTTAAGTTTTTTCAAGTTTTATTATCTCTCCTAATTAACTTTAATTTTTCCTAAATCGCCAGTAAATAATAAACATATAATAAATTGTAAGACGACTTGACTGGCTCCCATAGATGGTATTCTATTTATTACTACGTATCAACCATACGGATTGTGGTCCTCTATCTCCTAATTAAATCAATGTTGTACGAAATATATTTATATTCTAAAATTATGATACTGCAGCTATAAATATGTTATGCAACGTTTATTTGATCAACGTGAAATTTGTGAATATTATTTCGAGAATTCGATGAATTATTGACGAAGATTTGTAGCTTAGGGAACTTTATGTCATTTAATGAAGCGGAAAATTTTAATGAGCAGAAGATAAGGATCTAAAATAATTATCAGAAATGCGCTGTGAAGTTTAATTAGCATATACGCGCAAATACCCGCAACGAAGGGATGCGTATCGCACAGAGCGGAGCGAAATTTCGCGCTGATCGGATACCGCGAGCTATGCTGATTTTTTTTATTATCCTCAGCAATAACGCTGCGCGCTGCATGTGCACACCGTATAAAAGGCGTATTCCGCCTGGTTTAAATTTCCTAGCACGCGCCGGCTCATTAACATATACGTTTGTTGGAGAAGCTGAACCGCGCGCGGGTTCGCTGAACCCCGTGCTTTAATCGGCGGAATTTCACTCCAAAAGTCAGTCGGACATTCAATGGATGGATTGAAATACAAAAGAAGAACAAGAGGGAACCGAAACAATTGAAAGCAAATTAAAACGATAGTTTTAATCTTTCTTAATTATCGTCGTGAATTTTTCGACTGTTTTAAAGTTTTAAATGATTTCTTCCAGTTTTAATTAGCTTTATGATAATGGACTTTGAATCTGCAGCCGACTTTTTTTTGGCGTGAAGTTACGTTTCTATCAGTCTTGTACTATAGAAATTTAAAATTATCATTCCGTTCATGACGGTAGCGTATCTCAATACGTCCCTATAGACATTTCCGTTTCCCATACGACTTGCTTGGCACTTAGTGATTTGATTCGGTCATAGGCGCAGAAGAGACATTATGTACTTGATGTCGGCAACGTTTGATTTCTTCCCATGATCTTCTCATCAGTTCTATTCGTGGTTTAAAAAAAACAATTACCGCAACTAACGAATTCTAAATATACGAATGGAATATAATAAAATTGGAGTATTTGCGTGTAGGAGAGAAATTAATATTGAAAAGCGTTAATGATTCCAATAATCATAATGACGCATAATCGGTATATTTTTTGTGGAGAGAGACGAGTCGCGTGTATGTTTTCCAGTGACGTTTAAGAAACGCTTTCCTTCGTGGAGAGGGCAAGGGACCTTAAGTGTTGCGTGATTTCCGGCTTGAAACCCGAGGTTGCATTACAATCGTCATTCTTTATGCCCATACACGAGTCTCCATTTGGCTGTAATAGTTGTAACGGAAGTTAAATCCAGTCAAACGCACGTTCGGTGCGACATGATATACCGCGTAAGCACGCGACCGCATGAAAAAACGATTTGTTTTATTAAAACCAGTTGAAGTCAACCTATTGGCAGAACAGACAAAACATTTTTGATCATTTAAAGAATATTACATTAATCGATTAGTTTAAAATGTTTAATTATTTACATTATTTTTGCAGCAACAGATTGTCAGTTTTTCTGAAATTTCTGTCAGTTCTACGCTGATTTATTTAAAAATTATAAATAATTCATTCATCCCTCGCATGTCTTTCTGCACCCGTTCCCATAAATAATTCATCCGTCATCCGCGCATAGAAAAACGTTTTTGCGCATGAAAAGAAGTTCATGCGGGTAAAGGGTTAAGAAGATTCACGCGAGACATACACAAGTTTTCGAAAAGATAACGGCCCGTCTCTTACGAACAATAACGCTGCGGACGAAGCGGCGCGGCATGACGATACCGATCTTCGGTGGTGTACCGGTACTTTTAGCGCGATTTCACGCACGACGCCCTCGTGGAAGGCGTTCATACGACGACGATCGTCACATTGCACGCACGAGGTGCGTGCGTGGATTCGTCCTCGTGCGTAACAAAAAGACGGAGAGGGAGAGGGAGAGAGAGAAAGAGAAAGACACTCCATGAGATCAAAGCGCGAGATCCCACGTGGTAGGGACGGCGGCATTGAGCAATTCGCCAAGTACGGCGTCGGATGGAGCCGTCCCGATTTTGCCAAATACGGGATTACGAATGCGCGTGTCCCGGCCGTTGTAATATAAGTCAATACAACACGCGACGCTGGACACGATCGCGCGGACAGGGAACGCCGATACTCACCGCCGAGGCTCGAGTTACACCTGACGACGGAGCCACTCTCTAATTCATGCGCGTACGGACGCAGCGCGGCGCTTAAAGGAGCCGCCGCGCCGCGGCCTATGCAGATTTCGAAGGAAGCTTATGCAAAGCGGCCGATGCAACGTAGCACGTGCTGCGTCTCGGAAAACATTGCGCGCGATACGGAGGCTATCGAGTTACTTCGCGGCGCGATTTTTTCCATTCGATCTGTTTGCGCGGCCGTGCACTCTCGGCACGATCGGCGATTGTCAACTAAAAAACGTGGGCGGTCTAACGCAAGGAAGAAATAACGACTCAATGATGATTTCTAAACTTCAATCGCGCGTTGTTAATATGTATCAATAGTCAGTTAATGTTTCCGTATCGTGAAACAACAGTTGCTATAATGGACCGTAAATAGAGTCTGCGTACGAAGTGCACGGATATTTCTAGAGCTGTTGTCATCGCATCGATCATTCAGGAAACTAAAGCCGCGCTACGAAGACAGCGTTTCGTACTCTCGTACGATCGGTTTTATTGACTAGCTCGCGCGTATGCTTGAATAGGCGATCTCCGTTTTACGGTCGAGACCTTGAAAATCGCCAACTCGTCGAATTCCTGCCGTTAAAAAATATTTGCGTGACGATAAACACTGGGAGACTGCAGGTGCATAGTAAGACGGTCGCAGCTGCGAGACTATTTTCGACGCTGCTGATTTCGCGTTGTCGATCGTATAAGCTACAGTTTTACCGCATTAGGTAGTTTCCCTTTTGAGATGAATAATGCATTAAAGTTTAATCATCGTAAATTCATTGTTAGACTCATTTCGCTCCATTTCTCTTCGATTAATGACATTTCCTTGCCACAGAAATATCTCTCAAGAAGAAAATGAAGTAGTTCCTGGGAAGCTTAAAATAGGTCGCGTTAGGTCTCCATAGAGAGGACTATTAGCATATGTGTATATATTTCCGTGGACGAAAAAGACTGCTAGATAAAAGACTGTGACACCAGAATGACATTAAGAGCCAATGGGACTTTCTCTTCGACAGTCAGGTTGCTCGTGCTCGTGTGTAACCTGACTCGGGCGACAGGCCATCTCGAACGCCCACTGATCGCACCTATTCGCATGATTCGCTCAACCTGAAGCCTACATAGATACATCGATACTACCGAATCGCGCTCGCGAGAATCCCCGACGACGCCAGCCAGCGACTGCGTATCCTGCGGGACCGGTTCGCCCCTGCATTCCCGTTCACGTGCATGCGTCACATATCGGTGGCCGTAGTTCCTCACGAATGCAAAAAAGTGGAGTGGGCGAGGGCTTGAGATCTCGTCAGGTTTAACCCACGTTGTCCGTCGTTGAAGTAGCGCGAGCCTCTGTCCGTCAAAGTCATGTACAAACGCGTACCGAGTTTTACTCTTTGAATTTTGTGATGACGTTGCAGTAATGATGATGCATTATGTTAATCTGAGAAAGAGAATATCACTGGGAATATAAGTAAATTATTTTAATTAATAACTGATTATATAAAAAATTCTAATATTATAATTCAACTTGATGATGATTATATAGGAAATGATAATCACATTATACGATCAAGTGTGCAGATGGATAGATAAAACCGGGAGTTATCTCTTAATGACGTTTTATTGTATTTGTATGTGTTTAATCTACAGTGTTTAAAAAAATTATCCATGCCAGACGCTACGATGCCTTTGATAACCTTCCCCCAGCAATTACGACACTCTTTTTGTCGTTGCACAATATGTTAGAGAAACAAGTTTCGTGGTCGTCTCATTTCTTCGCGCATGCGGTCATTATTTACCGTCTCTAATTATTACTTCAATCTTACTTGACCGCAAACTCATCCAATTTAACGTTTGTATTATCTCAACTAAGTCTCGCGAAGGAGAAACCCGTTCGATTATTTCGTTATTAATTACGATGACACGCGCGTTACGATAATTATGGCAGAAGCTTTCCTTTATCTTTACCTCTCTGTCAGTCTCAAAATTATGTAGTCGTTATAAATTCCGCTGTCTTATTGTTATCGATATTGTGGCATGCGACTTCGACGCCACGTCGAGCATACAAGCTTATGAATCGCTTGCATAAGCGGCATAATCGGCTCGTCTCCTTCCACATGTAAGTATGTGTGGCGCTTACCTACGCACGCTGCACCAATCATGCAACCCAGAGGCCGATGTGTGCCAAGGTTGCTCCATAGGCAATGGTACTTCCATGTGGTTTCGAGATACAAACCTACGATACAGAATCTGTCTCGCGTCGAGATTTCCACCGATAATGAATAACTGCTTGAATAATTGCGTACGCTACACCCGAGTAACTCCGGAAGATCTTATTATGCCCGTTAAGCTGTGATACAGCTTAAACGTCATTTAAATTATGATCGATCGTCAAAGCCTATTCAAGTGCGGCCATAGGTCGAGTCCTAATAACGCTAATTGCGCGCAATACTGGGATGGTGTAGTCATTGCCGATTATGAATTCCCCGGCGTAGATTAGAATGATTAGACGAACAATGGCCGAAGTTATCGGCTATCGTTTATTGAGCGCGTCTCGATGTTAATGGGCTTTAAATTAGCAGCGTTACCGAAACTGGGTCAGTGGATCAGAGTTAAATCGTGCGTGCAGATTATTATCCACTTTCTTTTGAAGACGATTGCTTCATCATCGTTCTATGATTTGAAGAATATATCACGCGGACATCCCAAGCGATATCTCTTGAATTAAATTTGATTAATTATTCATGTATTTTATGCATGTAGTTAATTATTTATATATTTAACAGTTCGTATATCAGCTACCAATATAATGTCACGATATCTCAGAAAGTTATCGGGAAGTATGTCAATGCGACCTCGCCATACCGCGTAGGTGTATCGACGAGATAATTTCCGTCGGGTGGGAAGAAAGCTTTTACCCTTTTCCCTGTCGAGCTAATATTCCGGAATCGTCTGACGATGCTAGACGATAAAAGCCACATCATTCGTCACACCATTTGTCACGAGGTAAACATAGCAATATCCGAAAAGCTTTTCGCATCCGAACTATTTGTCAGCCGAAGATGACGCGTGGGGTGGGATTTAACTTATCGAAAACTAATCTTCGATAAGCTCTTCGTCATCTTGCTCATTTCATTCGAAGTAGTCGAAGCAGTTTCCTTCGGATTTTCAAGTCCTTTCTTTGAAGCACACTTTGTCCTCAGTCTTTAAGGTAGACAGCAAAAACTGGACTTGCGAAAATGAAGAAATATCGGACGAAGTTGGATGAAAGATTGGCCGATACCATAGAAAGACACAAACCATCGTGTGGATACCTTGGGTATCTTCCGCGAGTGAAATTAATTACCTTACCAATAGGTCAGGGTAATACCGATGCTCTTCCCTTGGGCCGACACGCCCTCCGGAGATAATTACACGATCGATTGTCTTACGCCATCCCATTTTCATATTGTCTGGGCGCGCTGGTAATGCCCGCGGTCACATCGCGCTCTTTTATTTCCGTCTTTCTGGGCCGCGTTACGGCCCTCGAGCCGGCACGCGGACAATAAATTACCATGCGGATAATAAATTAGACTTCGGAATATACCTGGTTCCAATTATTCTAACATCGGGGATAGCCGCCGAATCCGTGGGAGAGGCGCTCGCGTAAAAAAAAGGCGTCTTCCGTTCAATAACGGTAATGGCCAATTTGGCACACGAAGCGGCGATCGTTAACGTAATTGAAGGTGTCGGGGGGCCTTCGTTATTTCGCCGCAGTTTTTTTTCTCTCACGTCGCCCGGCACTTAATCGCGCTATTTGACGCCTAGCGTGCTGCCGTTAGGATTAATTATGCGTAGTAAAAGTTGCATTAATAAAGCCATTTTTGCGAAGGAGATCTCTCCGGATAATTACGACGCGTCACCGTGCTTTCCTCCAGAAATGACTTGGCGTTATAGCGCCAAGTCCGCGGCTTTATAACCACCATTCACGATTAATTTCTTATCGATATTTTATCGCCGCTTGAAAATGCATTACTACTCGTTCGAAACAACGCCGGTCATTCCAATCAATTAGATAGCATATCTTGCGAAAAGGTTACACGACAAAAAAAATTAATTCCCATTCTTGCGATCGAGTAACATAGTTGATATAGGTAATGGAAAGATAATGAAAAAAGGGACAGATAAGGAAGAAGGCTGAAAAAGGATCGATGTAACGAGCAGAGCAGCGGAAGGATACCTATTAGCGAGATTGCAGGATTCAGAATAAGACAGATTGTAGTGCTCTCTTCTGTGAAAGAGAAGAAAGAAAGTTGTACGAGAAGCAAATGGTACGATCGTGCGCGTTTAGATGATTCCTCTTGAGTTTAGTGTTGCCTAGTCAAGAACGCGTAATTGGCAGTTCTTGACGTCTCAATAGACCCTGGCAGCTGTACCTGAGATTTTGACAGCGAAAGCTGTTCATCGAACACGATTCATCGTCCGTCCATTAGCCGGATCTAGCTGCCAGATCATACGCCATTGATCGAAATAGCCCGCGACCACTGACCTCAAATCTCGATCGTACTGCACGTGCATCCGTTATCGAGCGTCGTTTAAATCGATACAAGTGATAATATATCGATAAAATCAATCGCGACCGCCTTTACGAGACAATTTACAATTGCGGGTTGCGGTCCCGAAACAAACAAGCCTCTATCGGAGCGTAAATCGAAACTGTATAGGGCAATGCTTTTCGTTGGCATTCGATTTCGCTGATAGCATGTTACTTATTTTTCTTTCAGGGCGGTCGTGGGCGCACCAGAAGCTGAAACTGCACAAGCCGGCGTCTACCGAGGAGGCGCAGTCTATAAATGCGATATCGCGGCTGATGATAGGTGCAACATAATCCATTTCGACGATAAAGGTAACGAGATCATCGACGTTGGTTATCTTCATTTTGATAGACGACGCGTTAATGGCTCTTCAGCTGATTATAGTTCCTAGAAGTCTAATTCTAGGCGTTGAATCTTCGAAACCTCTCGTTTAAGAATCAAAAACTTATAATCGCGTAATATATACCGCCAACTTTTGCGCATTATATCAAATAGAATGTGTCAAATGGTATCATAATATTTATAACAATTAATAACATTTTTAAAAATATAAAAGATAATATCTTTCTTTTCGTATTGAAATCTTCAGGCTCGAGCACGCTTTACGCGTCTACGTCATTAAATGCTGAAGCGACAGTAATTCGCGGATGACACGCGGATGACACGCTTTTATCGGTGATTGACAGGTGGTCTCTTTGCTTGAAAATCGTACAGTTAGCATATACATCGTATAAATATCGGTCGAGGTGGAAGTAAATTTAGGAACGCGAACTCTCGCTCTGTCCACATTAATCTGCGACTAATTTAGATCGCCGGCGTCAACCATTGCGCCGGCGTTGAAACGTTAATGCGTTCGCGAAGTAATGTAACGGCCTCGCGAGATTCCGCATGCTCGATCGCGTGTGACATAATTGGCGATTCATTGAGCAAGTAATTGAGCGTCGTGAATTCGCAACCACGGCCGTCGGACTCTTTGGTGTCGCCGGCTGAAGCTCGCTGACGTCCTTCGAAGAAAAATCGTTCGACGGGCGATCGGTCTGAAACGCCTGATCGTGATTCACGATCGAGAATCGGCGCGACAGGACCGGTTTCGGAATTCCTTCGAGAGAGACTCGCAGAGACAATACGCAGGACAGATGCTAATTGCGGATAAAAAGTGCCGGCTATTCCGCGGTTAGCCGCGCCTAGATTAGATAATTAGTTTACCGTACTAACTATCCAGACTTTGTTCGACGTGTAGAAATAGACGGCGTACATTTAATTATCTTATTACGATGAGTCAACCGTTATTGACCTATTTGCAGAACTTAATAGCTGAGGCTCAAGTTAATGAAGTGCTTTTATTTCTATCTGTTGCAAATCTGAAAGTGATTATTAATCCTCATTTAAATAATTAATATATAAATTTGAAATATTGATGGTTTGTTGTATTTTTCAATCTAATTCGACATTCTTATTGAAATATATACCATAAAATGATGGTATTTTTGTCACCCTAGATGTATTTGGGGGCGTTGAAAGATACAAATAAGAGGTTTCCGCCGCAAGTTTCGTCGGGCTGTCCTGCGAGGCAGTTGACCCACATTCTTACTTCCCTCCGACGTCGGTGCGCCAGCGTAGCTTCGTAATCTCGAGAAGTAACCGGCGAACTGGTTACACTACGCGCTATTCTTAGTGCCAATACACCCACCCTGTCGTTGACCCTACCATATTTCGATGCTTGGCAATTGCCGCACGTGACGTAGCGCACTGACCACGCATGATTTATCATGCCTAGAATTTACGTCGCAATTTCTATATACGTATAAGAAGAATTCTAATTCGTATTCGAGATATAAATCGCTTTGATTTATTAAGAAATTGTCTAACGTTATTGTCGATGACAGACAATGTACCGAATTGAACAATAATCTTGTAATTAAGTGAACTAAATCTTTACAAAAATCTCAATATTGTTCCAGAACGAAAAAGATTGTTATATAACTTAACGGGTAAATGTTAATGATCATAAAATGAATTTACTTTACTTCACTTTGGTCTATCTATATTTGATTTTTGCTACAACAGACGGTCTCAACAGGAGACTCTCTAAGTGGCCTGATTAGTTAAGCTCGAACTTAATATAAGGCTATTTAAACGCCGTCTGGAAAATATCCCTAACGAATCCGATTACCGCCGTAAATTCGCGCTCTCTAGCCGAGAGAACTTCGGCTCGCGCTCCGCTTCATAAATCCGCGAGGAAACGTTGCGTAGCGAGGTCTCTGGCGGGGCGGTAACGTGCGCGCGAACCAATTAAAGTGGCCGCGTTTAGAGCACATCGCCGGCTCATAAAGTTTCCCCGCGGGCGGGAAGGGGTTAAAAATATTATTCGCGCGCTCTCGCGCCCGATGCAATCTTTCGCGCCGCTCGTAAACACGCGCGCGAATCGAACGCGCTAATGTAAATTAGCGCGGGATAAACTCGCGGCGCGAATTAGACGCGGTTTACACACCTCGTAATCGCGCCGTATCTCGACCGACGGCGATCGGCGGCGCGATACAACGGCACGATCGCGATGTTATAACTACCGTGACTATATTTTCTGGGAGAAAATAAAAGACCTGAAAATTTTAGGGCTTTGTTCCAACATGTTTCCAAACCAGTTTGTAAGGAGTCTGCGTATTACGAAATTTTCTTGCGTAATATACCAAAATGAGATGCACAATTTTCTTATAGTTTGAAACTGGTTCGACTGTGTTGGAACAAACCCTTAGTTTAAATCTGAAATAGGTTTGGAATAATAAAAAATGGAAACGGATCTAATATGAATAATTTTAATTTAAAAAATTAAAAAATATAATTAACAAAAAACAGAACAAATTATATATAAGCAAACAAGAGATGGAATATTCTTCGCCAGTGAATAATAAACTACAGAAGAGATTTGTTTCGACATTACTGGTCAATTTAATTTTAAATTAATAAATCGCGATTCGCGACACTTTTTCGACCATGGATTTGGTCTTACTAAAGTGAATGAAAACAAATTATATATGTTTCCGTAAAAATTCTCATGTTAGTACGACATTAGACATTGGAACGCTAAG
>NJRQ01000173.1:252949-309947 GCA_003063805.1 Aphaenogaster ashmeadi | reverse complement strand
ATATAAATAATATATAACAAGTCTATATAACTGTGTAATTATAGTTGAGTCGCTATTTCACTATCAATTAATAGTTCACAAATGTAGTTAGCGTGACTATATTTTTATAGTATTCAGTACTACTTTAGTTCCTATTACTTCGTAAAACTAGTTGCAACTAAATTTCAGAGTTGGAAAATTATAGTTGCCAGAACTATTTCGTTTTCTCTCAGTGTAGTTATAACGCGACTCGCGCCGGCTGTATATGCGTTCGCGCGAAAAGAAAAGCGAGATTGCCGGGCGCGAGCATGATCGGCAGGAAATCACGCGATCGGGCGCGGCGACCGCCTGATTTCACGTTATATTATCCGGCAAATGGAGCGCGAACGGGATCAGTCGGCAACGCGTTGGGATCAGCATAAAAGGAGCGATCGAAACGCGCGGTAATACAATTCTTCCTTTTTCAGTGCGTTCGCGCATGATCGAGAAGATAGAACGCGCGGATAGTTGAGCCGTGATGGCTCGTGGCTATATCTCGCGAGAAAAAGTATACTGTTTGCAACGTATGCGTTCTATTGAGGTCTTAGATGATTTCTTAGATGTGATCACTTCGCAATAAGTTATTTACAGGTTTTAAAATCCTTATTAGTATTATTAGTATTATTAAGTTGATTATCAATTTAATCCAACGTGATATTACTATTCCCAGCGTAAGCTAAAAATATTGCGTTTCAAGTTCGAGAAGTAATCGGCGCGTAATTGACTGAACCATGAAATGTATATAAATTCACGCAATAAAAATTATTAGGCAAAAAGTTCCAGTCAGACCGAAAATAGCCTATATTTCTATGTCATGTGATGACACTTCTTCGCATCTGTCTTCTTTAACTCTTGGAAGACGTACCCTTTGGAGGACTGAGTCATTCTTGACCTGTACTCTATTAGATAATCAAAAAGTCGTTCGGTGTATAAATATAGTACATAAAACAACCGAAAAAAAGGAGCAGTTTTTACGTTTGATTTTTGATACTCTTATAGTGTAAAGGTGATGTACGAATAATTTTCGAAAACCAATGTATACCCATCGGGTCTGGAGTAATTCGGAATTATTCTAAAATCCATATGCTCGATTCAGTATCTGAATCTCTTACATCGTCACGATGAACGATGCAGTCAACTGCGAGAGGAAGAGTTTGCGGAACAAGTAAAGTAAATTAAATTAAACAAGTGAGATAAGTTTACAGACGATTAACAGCCCTAAAGATCGGAGATCTAAATAACGACGGGACGGAACAGCTGAACTAATAAAACCTACGGAATCGAGCCACCCGCGCGAGAAATCCCCGCGAACCTGTTTTCTTGAAATCTATTTCTGTTCCCATTCTCGGTTTCATCGATTTGCGTTTGCACGAGGATCGTATCCGCGCGCAGTAAGAAGCGGGACCAAGCTTCCTCTGGTCTTTTGTTTTCTCTCCGCCTTCTCCGTTCTTCTCGGTCGCGCGAGGAAACGTTCTCTCGCCCGGCTGTGCATACAAGAAGACCTCGAGTTGTACGTCCAATTAGTCGATTTCCTCCTCTTCCATCGCCGGCGCTACCATTACGCCTGCGAGCGAGCGCATTTCGCTTTGATCGATAATTAGACCGATCGTACCTCTATCCTCTATCCTGCCTCGATCTTGTCCAATTAGGATTGTAGTCAGTAGCAACGTGTTGCTGATTATTGGCGCGCGGCGCGACTTCCTCGTGCACGCGCGATGACGAAAACATCTCGATTATTTCTCGCCCTCTGCATGCTGCGTGGAGCCTCGTCACGCGAGACTGGATTTTCCTCGCGATCGTCGCTCGCGATATTGTCAAGGCTGCTTTACGACGCGCGCTGGATTCGAATCGCGATAATTGATGATCTTGCGCGAATAACTTTAGCTTGCACCCCCCCGTCGCGTAGATGTTAAAACTGAAAGAAAGTCGCTTGCGCATGTATGTTTATATTTAACGGCGTGCCAGTAGTTACTTAACGTTGATAAATTAATATAGTTTTGGCCGCGTTTTGCTTCCTTTGCACAAGTTGCCTCTTCAGAATTACACGCGTCACGAGCGCGCTTCTAAACTGCCGCTGTGTAAATAATGACATTCAATATCGGGATCGAGGAAAGAGATTACGTAAAATCATTTTGTTCTTCGAGAACGCCGTTTTACGGGTCCGTATTTCTTTTGACGTTTACACTGTCACGGTTTAAAATAGTAGTGGCTTAACCAGCGTCCGGATTTACAGTATGAAACTTGCGAACGGAGTCGCTCTCGAAAATAGCCGCTGCCTGGTTTTCGCGATGGAGCCTCGACGACAACATTATTATTACTTCGACGAAGGATTTGCCACAATCGGCAATTCACACAAAACGTCTAACTTTAGTCGCGATTTCTTCAGGAAAACCACAGACGTTCCTTCATACATCGCTGAAACGTTTCTTCCAGAAGAGAGAAAAGCAACTACTTTTAAAATTTCTATTCTTCCTCTCTTCCAATTTCCTTATCTTAACTTTTTAATTACTATATGTTCTATCCCCACAGAATTATGTTAGCTGTATCATTTACTCCTCGTGTAAATATAAACACTTGTTAAATTCAGTAACATGGGGAAGAGATATAATCGCGATTAGGTTGAGAAGGCCGTTTCGGTTTCTTCGTAATCTAGGCAGGACTATACGAGATCTCGCCTTCGATCCTTATTTGCGATGTATCGCGCTGCTCCACCTGCGGCACGTCGAAGTGCCAAACGATCCTCTCGATCGCGTATCGCTGATTCTGCCTGCGTACGAGGAAGAGATCTCGTCCAGGTCTCCGAGGTCACTCACTCTACGGCCACTCGAGCGAATACGTCGTCTCGAGGAACTCCTCCTCGTCTTACGCTCTGCCGAGTGTCGAAGTGCCACAGCGGACTGTCCGGAGATACTGAGAACCGTTCCCCTGCAAGAAGCCGACGATACCTAATACAGAAAACCGTAAGACCGTTTCTGCCCTAGCCCTACCTCTGCCAAGGTACGGTGTTTCTTGTCGCGTGCTGCTCAAGGACTAATTTCCGAAGGTCGGAAATACTTCACGGCTGCACGAATGCACTGTCCAATCATCGCGCAAGTGCCATATCGATGAGAAATAAAAAAGCACGTAGATCACGAGGTGTGATCAAATTATCACATAAAGTGTGTGCATTCTAATTTGTAATCAATTTTAAGCGAAAGAAGTGTCAGTTTGACTCTATAACTGAATTGTAGTACGAACAAAATTTTGTTAAACGCATAGTATATGTTATTATGAAGATAAAGCTATTGAGTGGTTTAGACAAAATTATTATATTATTTATTTATAATAACAGAATTAATAATTCTGATATTCGAGACTGGAATCATTATCCGCCCAGTCGTGACGATCCGGTAAGGGTTGGGAAACGAAAGACAACTTCTCTTTAAGGACTAAAGCTGATACGGGCTAACGGGTTCGTTTCGTTCGCAAAATCGATGAAGAAAAATCTCTCTTAAGGCTTCTTCGCTATGACACCTGTCCGCGGCTCTTCTCCGAGATCATCGAACGATAATTGCATCGATCTTATGTGGCGTGGCGTTGTTGAATTACTTTCATTAAGCAATAGTCAAATTATTTATCAAGATTATATCTCGTTTATTTTATTCAGGATAGAACATATTTGTAAAACGCGCGAGAAATGTTTATTCTTCCGAATATTACGGAACAATCAACAAAGAATCTTTCTCGTTTTCGATGTATGATCACGCTCGTGTTCTCCTCGTTCGAATAAATAAAATTTCTGTATCGGATCAATGTATCTTCACTGGAATCCGTTTTCGATGATGATGAAGGATAATAAGGTTCCGAAAAAGAAATGCAATTCACGAATCGATCATTTTGTACTCGTCTGCCTGATACCGCGTGGCTGGTTTATATTCTTCAGTAAATTACCTTCCACAAATGGTACCTTTGATATGATGAATATCATGAAGGTTGAGTTCGACCGGGATTAACCCTACAGTAAGATTACCAGGTGCAGACGTCAGTAAGACTCGTCCTTGCCTTTTCATACTATTCCGTTCCAACGTGTTCGCTTCATCTCATTCAGCGACATATTAGGTTACTTCCAGTTAAGTGACTGCCTGACAAGATAACTAGATACTAATTCTTACTACCGGTACACTGTCTGATTAACCGTTCTGAATAACCCGAATGGATCTGAGAATAATTGTTTTTCCGTATTCTTTACAAAGGATATTATTTATAAAAAACGACAATTTGGATTACTTAGATTCGACCTGACTGGCCAAGTATATTAAAAAATATAAAGCACTACGTTTCGACCATGGGTTTTGGTCCTTTTCATATTTTATATTATTTATATTTATATATATATATATATATATATATATACTTAAATATATATCTAACAAAATAAATAAATGTATTTCTGAGCTTTCTATCATTTAAAATAAATGTGCAAATTCTCAAAATCGTTCGATTACCTCTGATGAGTCTTATAAAATTCAAATTATTTCTTTAATTATTTTTCTACAACCGCGCTAATTCACCGGTGAATCAATTATATCCTGTATAAATTGAAATTTCTATGATACGTATAGCGATTGCTTTTTACAACTCTAGTAATTTTATAAACAAATTATCGGTAATGTATAAAAATTTTTGTTTATTACAGGGCATAACTACGTCAGGAACCAAAATATCGCTGGTGGTTTAAGTCAGATCGACAACAAGACGCTGCAGTGGTTCGGCGCCACGGTCTCAGCTTCTAGCAAGGACGGAGGCCCGATTCTGGTAAGTGCGACCTCCGATATCGAAATGCACGACTTGCATTTTAACCGTCAGACGTCAGCGCATTAACGGTGTAATAATTCTTCGGCATGGTAACGCGCGACTGCTTAAGGCGTAGCAACGGTAATTAATTACGAGCGTAGTCAATATAACGTTGAATTTCTGATTAATGAATCGACTTGTATTCAATTGACATTCAATTGGCATAAGCCACAATTAGGAGCATTAAAGTACATGACGATTTAAAATATCTTATCCTCCAGAGAGTTTTTGATGAAATAATAATGATTAATGGTAAAAAGATTCTGCTTATTTTTGTTGCAAGAGATTATTCTTAGCGGATGTTAACTTTAATTGCATATACCGTGTATATTGCGTTTATAATTCTCAGAAATGTTAAGGTGTTGTGCGAAAGCTGTTTAATGAAATAAACGATACACGCTAACGGAAACAAACGATGGAGATCTTAAGATCTTGAGTTACCGAAAGAGTCTTTGTTTTTTTTTAGAAGAAATTCTTTTTTAAGACGAATATAAGTAAGAATAATTAGGAAAATAAAAATGTGAGCAACGAAGAGTTCATTAATTGCGACGTTTTCTTCAAGTTTTCAATATCTTTATTTGCGGGATTTATAACTAGAGGTCTCGGATAGATCTCCTGAGAGATTACAGACGTGCGTTCCCAGAAGGCCGCAGCTTCTATTTCAGGGTTCGAAAACAAACGAATTCCCGGCGCGTTCCACGTTTCGTTTGTGATGTTGAGACGTCTCGCGAGCGAGTTGAATTAGCACGGAATTCAGAAGCCGAGCTGTTTACTTTTGATGAAGCAATCAAGTTACGCGGTAATTAGATAGAGTCAAGAAATATTTATTACAGCATTAAAAAACGTTTGGTATTCAACGTGATTGTTTAAAACTGTTTAAATATACAGCTATTAGGTGAGAGATTAGGAACAATTCGTAAAGTTTATTCGTTAATTTCTATTTTCCATCTACAAATATCGAAAAAAAATCTCAATAAGTTTCTACATAGGTAGATGGAATAGAACTTATCTTTCCGATTATAACGGTACGTCGAGGTAGCTAATTTCGAAGTTACTCCGGTTTACTTCTCCGACACGAAATTATGGTCCCTTCGTTCTCGCCGTGAAGCTCTCTTCGGCGCGGCGGCGCGGTTTTCTCGTTATCTGATCAACACTCGCCGTCTGCGATACGTGTTAAAGTCATTATCCGCCCGCTCTCGCAGCTTCCACGCAGATTTCCGATTCAGAGTGCGTGGCGGAGCCCCGTTACGACGATCCGGCACGTTCGCAACGTAACGCCCGGCATGCTTGCCGCCCTCGCCTTGCGGGATGCGCTTCTTGCGACGACTATGTTGCCTGCAAAAGGTCGGACACCAATCTAGCGCGAAGATCTCTGCCCTTCCCGGAGACCTGGGCCCCTTTTTTTCCCTTCCCCCTACGAGCCGTGCGGCGGCCCCTATGATGTACGAGCCGCCCTTATCTATCTTTATGTGTACTGCCCTACGTTGCACGCATGTGCGTATGCTCATCACGCGCGGCTGCGGTGGCCGCTGTGATGGCGGATGCGAAGATTGAACGCGGGAGAAAGATTGAAGCGGGGAGAAAGGGTAGTCAGGAAGCGGCGTTCGCAAATCCGCAGGCAGCCGGAGTGCATCGAAGTTTTCGGAATGACTTGGCGCAGCGAGCTGACGAATAATTAATTTCGCTGTATTACTTCTGTTGTCGACTAGTTAAATATTACACACATTACTTTCTATTAATTTTTTTCCCTTTATTCCCCAAACTTTCGAACCTATTTAATAGATAAGTATTATTCTATTCTATTTATATTTCGTAAGTTTATTCTATTTTACACTACTGCATCGAAGGCGCTTCACGAAAATGAAAGCAACAATTAGAATTACAAGGTTTTCAAATCGGACCGCAAAGTATTATTCGACCGCTTGTTCACCCGAGTCGTTCATAACGCTGCAGTAATACCAAGTGATTGCCCGGTTAAAAATGATACGTGGATGACTAGGTGGATTTCGAGGAAATTCGATACGGTCGGTCAGAACGAGTCGGGGACCCCGTGACGGGTGATGGGTGCGCGAGCGAGGAGGAAAGCCATAAATAAGGCCGCATTCGTATGTGAGAGGCGTATTAGCGACGATTATCGTTCTCGTGCTCGCGTAATTTTCACATAGCGAGACGTCACCACACGCTATCCCGTCAACGACATTCCCATCCTTCCCTGGCGCGTCGACATTATGCCGGAATTATCTACTTATTCCAGAATGCGAGACCGCGCATTCCCTGGTAAACGCACGGCTTTTTCCGCGATTACTCTTCCTCGCTTTCTCCATATCGCTTTTGTCCCTCCCCTCCTCTCCCCTCGCTCTCCACCCTGCAATTAAAGATAAGTAATTACTGCTGGCAGATAAACGCGAAGAAACGTGCCTCGCTCCGTCGTTCTAAATACTCTCCTCTTTCATATTTTCGTAGAACTTCGTTCTTTCACGCTTCCTCGTTCTTGTCCACGATTCTGTTTAGTAATTAATACTAAAATTATATAATGTGTAAGAATAATTCGCTAATTTATTGATGTGGTTGAGAAAAAGCGGGCAACATGCCGATGGCATGCGATCCTTGCTTCTAGAGAGAAACTTCCAATACCGTGTTCCTCGGATTTAAAAAGAAACGAGATTCATAAAGGTCCGGTAAAACTCGATTTATGAGTGATTAGTTTCTTCGTCTACGAGAAAGAAGATGCAGCCGGTGGAAGTTGCCGAGTGTCTTCTCTTATAACCGGAGGTGTGCGCGCGTGAGACGCATGTGCAGAGACTTTAATGCGCTTGTCTATGGCGCTAAAACAATGTGTCGACGCGGCTGCCTTATTCCCGTCACGCATGGTTGACGTCTGCCAGCGAGTTCGGTGCCTTTTCAAAAATCATACGCACGAGGTGAGCACGTAAATTCGATTGATCCGAACTTGAACTCATCCCTGCAATGAAAGTAATTGAAGCCGCGATTAATCCATTAATCGTCAATTAAAATGCATTATCAAAGCAAATTGATGTCATTCTGCAAAACCAATAAAAACGATGTTTGTTTCTTAACATACAATCTATCTATATATAGAATCGCAAAATGAATTTATCAAGACATTCCAGTACTTATGTACGTGATCAAAATTAACCAGACGAGATTTTTACGAGTTAAATAATGGAATATAAAAATAATTACATTTTATTTAGCAGGATTTATTGTCTTTCAACTACTACTACGCGATGTAACTTATCCAGTACGAGTAATATGTATTAAATCAACTGCTGTTTAACACGGCTATATAAATATACTGCTACATATAAATGTCACGTAGATACACACGCGCGTAAATGTCTTCTATCGCTCCTGCTGTCGCTCTTTTTATCACTACCACGGACGAAGGTCGAGCCCCTGAATATCCGTGGGCGGTTGTCACCTTATCGAATAGAAACTCGTTAATGCACCTTGTCGATTGCCGTTGGCGGATAATGGCTCGTTTCGATCTCTAGCGGCGAATTTCACGCGTTCGCTGGTCGATCAACGCGATTGCTTTGCCATTAATTGCCCCCGAGACAAAAGATCGCAGAAGCCGCGCATGAAAGGTGAACGAAGGTCCCGTGGATGCTGGAAGGTGTTAGAAGCTTTATACGTTGTATCATCTATGGTCATGGTCTAAGCCTCGCAAATCTACAAGGACTTTTATTTATCTTTTATTCCTTAAAATTGGAATAAACATTAATTTAATAACCAGAAACTTTAATATTCCTAAATCGCCAGTAAAGCATCTATTAGATGCTTTAGCATTATTATTATTAAATTTAATACTCGTAGAGGACCACAATTCGTATGGTTGATACGTAGTAATAAAATACCATCTATGGCCAGTCAAGACGTCTTACAATTTATTATATGTTAACTTAATAAATTTAATTTTTCTGTGGCTCTAGAGTATCATATCATATTCCGTTTTTCTTCCGACCCTATTCGGGAACCCATAATATGGATCCTATTCCGTCCATATTCCACGTTTTATTCCGACAGACATGATCTATAATGCTCTTGTAACCAATCAACGCCTCTGGCATTATGGCGACGCCGAGCGCCTCGTGCGTCGTTGCGATTTAACGATCTCGTGGTTACGAGGGCGGCGCCGAAAGGTCGCGTTTCCTGGTTGCCCTTTCGTTCCTCTACGTACAAAGTGTGTGTTGGGGTAATTTCGCAGATCGTGCGGAATGTTAGGTCTTCTTCGTGTCATCGCGCGAGTCGGCAAACGCGATGCTCGCATCGGGATAGAGACCAGGACCATTCGGCGGACCTTTCACCGCTGGATGCATTCCTCCCTTTCGCGTATCCTCCGGCAGACGCATCGTCCTTTTTTACCGCGATCCAATTCAACGGCACTTCTTAATCTGTTTTTTGTCGCGCCCCCTCCGATCTTTCTCTCTCGCGATCTACCGACATTTCAAAGATGCGGCTCTCGCGTTGATTGTTGCCAGATGCTTCCCCTCTCGGACCTTTCTCCGGCGCACTCTCCTTCTCTCTCGCCAAATAAAGCGAAGGTGCGGTTCGATACATTGTTATTTGATGATGCGAGATTTGTAGCCGATGCACTTTCTATCGAATGAGTATTTCTTATTGCTGTTATGAGTGACTTTACTGACTCAAGAATATCGTAAAATCAATCGAGTAAATATAATGATTTTCCCAGTATAGACATTATTATTTAATGACTTCCTTATGATTATTGAAGATGATCATTTTTTTCAAAAATTAATTTCAAATCTGAAAAAATTTTATGTAGGAGTAATAATTTCCGCATGGCTAATTCGCATTCAATTCAATTCGATCGAAATTGCTGTATCGTAAATTTCGCTGCACTAACATGACGTTTGATTTTGATTAAATCTGCAAGGAGAGGATTTGGCGGACGCGGTGAGCGATGCAGAAAAAGGTCCGGAGACGAAGAACTCCTTAGGGGCAAAAAAGCGTCCCGCCGCCGGGTGAAGAGGGGCAGAAACGAAGGAACAATCGGCAACAATAAAATATGGTCGAGGCAGAACGATAAAGTCACGATGTTGTTGTCTCCGTTGGCGGGTCGCCTTCGCCTTCGCATCGTCGTCGTCGTCGGCAAAAACGCATCGATTAAAAGTTAAGCAAGTTTCACCGCGCGCTATCAAAGCAGAGGACAATCGCGACCTCGGCGACCCAGCCTGAAAGCAGAGCCTTGTACGAAATCCTCGTCCCCTTTCGCCATCCTTCTGCGGAACCCCCTTGTGTAGCTGCCCTCCCCCGCCTCCCCATCGCCCTTTTATTCGTGCTCTTCGTCTTCTGCCGGCCGGAGTTCGCCGCGCGCGTTCTGTGCCACCTTCCACCACTTCATCCTCGTGCTTCTTCCGTTCTTCATTCTCGGTGCTTTCACCCTTTTTGGGAATTGGCGGGATCTTGAGCGCGGGGCCCGATCGTCGTTTGTCGGCACCCGCGAGAATGGAAATACCATTGCCAGACGGGACCGACAGGACAATGTTCGAGAAATTCTCGCGGCTATGCGAGAGATACCGCGAGCCATCGTTGATCATCCTGTCCTCCTGGCGTTCGCGTATCGCGATGAAGAAGGAATTAGTGGTCTAGGAAAGATAGAAAAAATTTCGTAGATTAGGATAGCTATATATGGAATTATGGAAAATACTAGTCGTGAGTTCTCGCCAGGTATAGATTGCAGCATCTTGATCTGTCTGCCAATCGTGTGCGATGTATTCCACCAACAGGAATTATTAAGAACAAGCTGTCATTTATTCGAACTGATATAATTTTGCTGAGTTCAGATTATCACAGTGTCACATTGTTTTGAGCTTTTCGACTCACGAGACTCCTAGAGATATCATTGCCACCTTTGACTAGAGAGGATACAGCCTTAAGCCTTGCGTCCACGATGCTAGAACTTGGTCCAAGTTCTCGGTCCGAGAAACATATATGCCAATAAAATTGCCGTTTTTCCGTAAAAGCTGTAAATTGGCTACAAATTTCTTGGTCCGAGAACTTGGACCAAATTCTAGCATCGTGGACACAAGGCTTTAGAGGCATTCAGGCATAATCCCACGGATGATAGCTTCGCACCACCGGCCGCTATCTATATTAAACACGCGCCGACCTGATCCCTATGACAATGGAAACGCGTAAAAAATTGACGTAAGCTTAATTTTCTTGTAGCTGCATACAGTCGAAAATTAAACTCATCGAGATTACGCCGGTTCAATCCCTGATCTTTTCGCGGCTCGCGCTCGCTCGGGTCAGAAGTAAATTTCGATGACTTCTTGTTCGCGAATCAACGCCTCTCATCCGCCTCCCGATGAGACGGCACGAGAGGGAGGTGGAGCTGAAGCGGCAGGAGGATAATCCAGCGGACGGACAATACACATTCCGGTCTTGTGTTTTGTCGGCGGGACAAATTGCGACGCCCGTTAAACGCCCGCTTTTTGCCCGCGGCGGTCTTTCGTACCCTCCGGGCGGCTCATATGGGCGATGCACTTTGTTGCGTTCGTCCTGACGACGTCGCCGTGGGATACGGAAAGTTGACAGTGAGAAAATCTTGCGAGATATTTTACCACGAAATTTTTCACATTGAAGAGAAAGACGTGTAGTTGCTTCGAACGGTCATATCTTTATTTTCGTTTTGATGACATTTATGTATTTCTTATCAAATAGCTTTTGCTTTCTTTATGTACTTGTGTATATACTGAAATGGGAAAGATATATTTTTTAAATGCAGATTTTTAAAACAGAATTATAAGGAACTGTCGTGGAATTTATGGTATATCGATTTATACGTGTTCGCATCGATAAATGATATAATGAAGTCGTATCTGATGATTATTCTTAAATTCTGTGGGCGGTGTGCCATCGACCTATTGACAAATCCTCGGATCTCTTTAAGCAGGTAAATCTTGGATGAACAATCCGAGGCGCCTGGCCGCGATCCCGCGACTGGACCGCACTGCAACCGCATGATGTATAAATAATGTTGTGACTCACTGACCACGAAGTGAGTCAACCTCGAAACTAAGGCGACATGCTCACGCAAAACCACCTCCGTCTTCTAGACTCCACCTTCGTCACGTAAATATCCCTCTACCATCGCCACTCTGTTATCCTGTCGCTCGCGAGAGCCGTTCCCTCGGCAAAAAGCCGGGAGTCAGGTGAAGGATGTTCCTACGGGAGCCGAGCAAATTCAGAGCCATTCATACATTTCCGGATAATTTATTCGCGCTTCCAAAAGCGGTAGTTGCCTTTTCGTTTCGCTAATCCTTTTATATGAACACAGAATATACTCAAGCGACTCTTTAGCGGCAATGTCGCAAGATAAAGTTGCATTGTACTCGTAGAAATTAAAACAGAACAGAGAAGTTAAACAAATTTTTGTTAAATCAATCTCGTCTTGTATAAAAAGAGATTATAATAATAATTAAAAAATATTTAATAAAAATGATAGAATAATTAATTCTTCAATAATGACATTATTGTGACGATGCATGGTTATAATGTAGGAAATTAATGAGGGTGAGTTAATAATCCCTGAGATGTGTATGTATATTTATGTATACCGAGAAATTTGGAATGTTTAAATCATTGAATGTTATTTCGAGCGAGCGAAATTCGGGGTACTTAAATGCACACTAATTCACAGTTTAATGTCTTCGTTAACTCGTCAAGAAATGTCCACGAATCAGCGTTTTTTCTTTGCGACCACAGAGCGAATTCCGCCAGTGATTCTCGCTTCGTTGTCATTAATTTAATTCGGGATGCACGAAATATCTTAGAGTCTGTTATGTATAGGGGACGAGTAGTGTACGACGTTTTATGACCGACCATTACCAGGGCATTTCGTTGGAATAAAATCGGCCTTTGCCTGTTGTTTCGTTTTTATGTGCCACTTTCAACATGTGTTTTACCGTTCGTCGAGTTCCGGGTATGTCTTCCCAGTAGCCATTTATGCGTTCCTCCTGCAACTCGAGCGAGAGGAATACGTGAATATACATCGCGTTAACGTTGACAAACTAAGTCACAGGTCAGTTGCTACGAGAACATGACTCCATCATTTTTATAAACACGGGGTTAACGCACTGCAAGAATTTCAACTACGTGATTTTACAAAGTATTCATTTTTTCCTAATGCACATACGTTTTACATGCACACAATGAAGAGAAACGAAATATCCAAGAAACCTCAATGCATATAGGACGCAAGATAAGACACTTCGTCAAGCCAAGTGGAAATGTTGCATCGTCAGCTTATTCTTGTATCCGTCGAGTCCGATCGATCCGAAAAAGGCCGACAAAGAATGATTCGCGGCGATTCATAGAATATGAGTCTTTAAACGGACTGTCAACCGGTTGAAAATGCCGTTCGATCTATTCGAGCGAGAGACGTTGCGTGTATTCGACCCGAGATGACCTCGTTCAAGCCCTCAAAATAACTTTCGTTTCCGCCGAGGCGCCCCGCCGAAGCGATATTCGTCGAACCCTCTTTTTCTTCTTCAGATTTATCGATCGACCGCAGATAAAGCTTAGTGGCGCGTATCGGTACTCACGTCAGCGTAAAAACATCCTATAGTTTGTGGGTTGATCGTGACGATTCACCCTTTTCATGTGAATTAGCAGACGAAGCTTCTTCATCTTATTATCACGAAATGCACGTATTCGTTTACCGAAAATAAGTATTCTAAATTTTTTAATTTTGATATTTCTGGCAAAATCCTTACGCTTTTCCTTCAAGAAACGGATACGTCAAGATTGACACACAGCAACAATCTGATGGGCACAAAGATTCAGAAATCTCTGGAGGATTTTGACATCTGGTTAATCAGGTCATCCGATGCGACTTCTTCAGAATGGGGGAAAACCGTTGTTTACGTTACTCCAGTCGAAAATAGATTTGGTGCCTGTTTGTCGCAAGGTTGAATTTCTGGTAATGCGGCCTTTACGGTTCTTAAATTTTCTTTAAATTACTCGAAGACATCCACAATTCTGCACGGTCGTCCTATTCTTTATTATGTTCGACCCTTATTGTTCAAAACGTGTAACGCACGTGTGTATCCAGGCAACCGTTGTCGCCGCTACGATCCTAAAGTGCACTCTGATAAGTGCATCGAGCACGGGAAGATCTTGCTTAGCCAAGCGAAACGGTGTTGTAGATGTTGTAGATTACAATAACGTCCCTTTATGCGCGCTGTATCCGTAATGCACTTACCCTGTAACGGAAATGAAGCTCGAGTAGACGCAAAGAGAGAAATTCGAAAACGCCAATATGGGATTTTCAACAAGATGAGGGATTTCTCCCGAGGGACACAGCGTAAACGTCTGGAAAACGTTTCTAAGAGACTTCCTAATCTTTCAAACGTTGGGCGTGTTTCTTAAACATTTCGTAGGCTTTTGCGCTGCTTGACCGAAGGGAAGACCAGGCGAAAAGGGAGCTGGTTCATTTTAACGGCCTGTTTAAGGGCGTTTCGTGCACGGACCGACGGGGAAAAAGCCGCGGCGCCGTGCGGTTCTTGTGCGTTGCCGTCGGTGAAAGACGAGGAAGAGCGGCCGAGTGAAGACATTAAGGGTACCGTGTCATTAACCATCTTTAAGCTCAAGTGGTCCTTTTTAATGAAGAGTAGATCGTGCGCGTGCAATCGGAGAAGAAAAGCGAACGAGGCGAGGCGGAACGCGCGCGCGCGCGGCAGACGGATATTATTATTCCCTTCTTCCCGTTCTCTTACAATTAGACGCACGTTACTTTCGTCGGGGGCAATTTCATTGCCGCGAGCTTCCTGCCGCACGAAACGCTTGTTCGAAAGCGCCGCGTACACACGTTATGCCCCACACATCGTTACTTCCCCTTAAATTCTTCCGTGCTCTTTAATGAAGCGCAAATCGCGAACCGGCCACACCTTCGAAATTTCGCCACGTAGGTTCCTCCGAATCACCATCGCGCAATCTCATTGTCTGATGCACCATTATGCAGCCGATGTTTAATTATTTGCACAATTCCTTTGTAATCTTCATCATCATCACTGCACCGCACCGTATGGGAACAATGACGTGAAAATTAAATGTTATGGATTTTTTTATATTTTCTGTCCTGGGATTATTCATGTTATTATTTAATTCTTGCAAAATATTTGGTATAAAACAATATAATTTTACTGTAGAAAGTATTAGGAAAGAGAAATAGATATTGCAGAAATATCTTGATTATTCCTTTTACGCTTTCCACAAATTTTGAACTTTCCACAAATTTCGACTTTTATTGCGTGACTTCGTAACGAAAACGGTCTCTCCTAATTTCTCGCGGTTATTTAATCGTTGCCCTAAATATACGGTCCGGTTTCACGGAACTAATTTCCGGCTATTAGCAGTGTTTGTTCACGGCAATTTGGTTGCGCAAAAGCCGTGAGGTCGAGCCATCCTACTAGTCAAAGGCGCGTCTTTAGTGGCGTATCGCTAGCGGCGTTTAGATTTTTCTGTCCACTCTAATGAACCGCGAATTATTTGCACTTATTGCGAAGCACGCGTTTACGCATCGTCGAAACGCATACACGAGATCAGAGCCGCGAGATCGGCGCTTCGTTCTGTTCCGCCTCGCGCGATCTTCACACGGAAAGAACGGTTTTGCTGAAATATTAAAAAATTTTTTAATATTTCAGCAAAACCGTTCTTTCCGTGCACGAATGATAATTTATTGCGTTTTCCAACGATCTATTATTCCCAGCTATTGTACTTTTAGTCGCACATGCGTAAAGGAAGACCAGGACTAACGGCATGCATTCTCGTCGGTATGCCGATCGATTGAATACCGAAGGCGGGATTTCTGGTATTTCTCGTGCTGACTGAATAGTTTTCATCTTCACACTGAACAAACTCGGAGTATTCTACCGCGTAAAGAATAGCCTTATTGTTTAATGAATGCACAATGCATAGATTGAAATAGAAAAAGAAAAGAAAAAAATAAAAAAGGTAAAATAAAATCTTTGTCCAATGCACTTGAAAAATTAGATTAATATTGAATTAAAGTGAAGTAACAGAGAAGTTCATGGAAGAACTCTCGTTTTGTCGCCTATTCCTTCTGCCTAATGCAAATTCCTTAGAGTATACTGTGTGCGAAAGTAGTATACTAAATTTGTCGGCAGATCAAACCTATTAAAGACTCGTATCGGCGAACTGCGACGAACGATTTCGGCGTTCACAAACGGGCAGATCGCGCGCACTAGAGCGGACTCGAGCGATTGAGCTAAACTGGCGCAATGGATAAATTGCGGCACTTCGGCGCGTCGTCTTCTTTTTCTCCTTCGTCTTTCCTCTTCGACGATCGTCGATAGGCGGACCAGCAGCGTGACGATCATTACATTCAATCGGCCTGCGGTATACGCCGGCGTCGTTTCAAAAGCCGACGCGAACAAAAACTTTCGCGGAACAATCAGTTCGGGCACCTCCTTGCGAAGGGCTCGTCCACGAATTTGAGATACGCCGATAATGACGGCGTCGTTTAAGTACAGTTACGTCCCTGATTTCTTCTAATTAGTTCGTCCGAAACAAAACGAATCGTCATTAAGAGCGTCTCCTTTCGATAATCCCGAGTACGGCGGATCCATCACTGGTCTGATTACGTTGTCGCTGGGGAGACGACTTAATCAAGGCCGAGAAGAGTCCCTTCGTAATTTTCGATTAAGGTTGGGCCACGGCAACCCCCCAAGTGGGGTGCGTGTAATGACGCACCCGTTGTAACGTGCCTTAATTGGTTTGCAATTAATAATGCATGGTTGCGTGAGTGCGTAGCACCGCGCGAGAGCTACGCCCGAGTATAATCTCACTCCGCTAAAGAGCTCGGCGTCGTTCACGCGAGCCTCGTGCATGCGGAATCAGCGTGCGTCTTGTTAAGGCTCATTTACACAGGCGGCCTTGAAAAACGGTTAAAATGTTGGCCAGCGACGAATTATTATATAATAATCGCGCGCGAAGCTACCATGCTATTTCTGAAGCCGCACAACATCTCGAAGCGATCTTTAGACGACTCGAAATTTTATCATCTTTATTATAATAATAATGCAGAAACGCGAAAAAAAAATAGCGACGTTTCCTTGACACTCCAGAATGTCTCGCAATGATAAAAAGGACTATGTGTTATGCAACTTCGTTACGCTGTGCTATGCCTACTGGTAGCCTTGAGAAACATTGGAAGTATTAGCAAGTGGCACGTACGTACAAGGCGGTTCTTTATTTTCCCGGTAGCACCCGGAGACGGCCAGTTGCCCCGCGATTTCAACAGATTAATCGCACTGATGTGCAATGTGCTCCGCGATAAGTTGTCGGGGCAGATCGCCCGTATTTCGAGAGATTTACGACGTAGACCTGAGGCATCGAGCATAAATACCGCCGTTATGCGCTCGAACGTACGTTACGTCGCGTTATTAAGGCCATCAGCTGCTTCTGGTCGGTTGGCCAAGTACAGATTGATGTAATGCGACGATCATTGTGCGTGAGAGAGCTTCGCGGCCGGATCGGGCCGTCTAACGAAATGGGTTCTGCAACGGTTCAGAACTCATTTGGGACCGGTCTGTCGCGAAAGGGACACGTCGCGAGCGATAAGATCCTGCTTGAAATTCTACCGAGCAATTTTTCGTAATCATTTGCATGACTTGCTTACTTTCAACGAGGCGCCAGGAATCAAATCAAGAAAAATTATTTTAACCTTGAGCTGTCAGTTACTTTATATCGCAACTTGAAAGACTTCTCCATGTATGTGAGAACCAAGCTTGACTTCAATTGTACTTCTAATCGTGCCTATATAGATCTCAAGTTTTTTAAACTCGATTTAGAATTATGAATTTATGGTGATAAGAAAGTAGGAACTATCATTAATTCTCCGCTAAAATCAACGTTGCGTTTGACTTAGCGTTTTTCGCTGAAAGGACGTCCGTTCTGGAGGAACTCTACGTGCAATAGGGACATTTGTAAGATCATTCGTGCATTACCGGAATGGAATCAAATTACAGGTTGTGCTTGTAAGGCGTACTTATGGGAAAATGCCTAAGGCATGAATTTAGTATTAATGGTACCTGCCTGCAATAATCGAATGCCTGGTAATGCATGATGTTTAGCGGCAGCGAGAATTATGCAGCAGAAAGGAGTTTTTACCTCTGAAGGAATCATCAAAGTACGCGAGCCGCGCGTACGTAAATACGCCTGCAGCTCGCGGAAAGCGCGTGCACCTCTAAATGCGGCAATGATCCGTGTGCGGATTGCGCAATGTGCCTCCCGCGGTTACCAAACGCGTCTGTATTTCCGCCGTACATTCATCGTTAAATGAGCCGTTAGGCAGAACAGCAACACAGTCATATTTCCCCCATTGTGAGAAACGGAAAGGTATGCGAAACTGACGTAAAACCCACCTAATTTATCGCAGCCTCTTTTACGATTCTACAAAGGGGAAAGACTCTAAAATCTCGTGGTCACGCCGAGATAATTGTGAAACGGCAGAAATCTATCTTCAGCGATTTATACCGCTACTCCGGCCACAGTTCGGCGTTAAACGGGAGGTGAGAATCGAGCCTTAATGCGCGATTTGTCGACGGTGATGCCGTCACGTATAGGTGCGACTATAAACATGCCGCATATGCGGTTTCAAGTTCGTCGTACGCGCGTTCTCTTTTCTTCCCGGTGCGTAAGCGCTTTTAACGACCGGCCAGTGCGGCGCGTGTTTTAATTGCGATCGAAGCGATCGTTAGAAAGTACAAACGACCGCGTCTCCGCGATAAAGGCGACTGAGAGCACGAGTCGTTAATAGCGGGGCAATCTCTGTTTTATGTTCGCAGGCATGCGCGCCCAGGTACATCTGGTTCTCGGTGTCGCAGCAGAAGTACGATCCCGATGACAATAGATGGAACAAGGAATCCACGGCGGGCAACAGAAGGGAGCCAGTGGGCACATGCTGGGCCGTCACTGATAACTTCAACGAGTCGCAGGAATACTCTCCTTGTCGCACGAGTGAGTTTCCCAGAGCTCTTTGCCAAGTATTAAAAAAGTATTATAAAGTTGCGCGCTTCCTTTCAAATTTTGACATCCTTGATGATTTTGAGGAGGAATTAATACTATGGTTATTCGCAATCGTAATCAGTCTTTACCGTCAGACCGATAATTGAATGCTGGATTAACGTTTCGTTAAGATAAGATATATTAAATGAAGAAAATTAGGAGCAGGGACTGTACTCTATATCTACTCTATGTATATCTCAAAGCGAAAACACATCTTATACGTTATTTTAATACCTGCGGCCCGAAGGAAACGTGCGATTTTATCACGCGCCTCCGTCCACTTTGATTGTTAACAAAACGAGAAATCGTTTTCTGAAGACTTCCGTTCCTGACGAAAGCTTCGCCTTGCGATAAAGCAAACAGAGCGACGTACGAGCGAATGTTTAATTTCCACTCTCACCGTTCTCTCCGTCGCCGGTATCGAACTCTCTCTCTCTCTCTCTTTCTCTCTCGAGGGTGGCACGATTTATAGTGCGCGCGTCGCGTTGCCGTCCGGATATAGCTCGGTTTACGAGAAAGGGCGGGAAAAAAAGAAGGAAAATATCTTTGGAGATTTTTGTGCGGCTGGAACTACGTTCGCGACGTGAGTGCTATAAACATTTGTGAAACAGGCACTCTCGAAGGCGCAAGACAGAGGCGGGCGCGTCCTCGAGGCGCAAGAGGGTAGCTCCCGCCGCGTCTGGAGGTAAATCCTCCTCGTCCTCCTCGCCGAGGATCTCACGAGGACGAATTTCCTCTGCGACGCGACAAGGATCGCAGCCGACATACGGTCGTGTTCTCCAGCCATGGCGCGACCGTAAATACGCTACGTAACAGGATACTTCCTGCCCACCACGTAGGACTGCCTCGTGTCTTAATGACAAAGGACATATCGATTTTCGGCACCGCCTCGCCCGACTCCGCGGCGATTTCAAACCAATAATTAGCGATGACCTCAGTACCTACATCAGCAAGCAGAGAATGGCGATGTCTTTCAGGAATGCAACCACGCCTAGTAATTTTAGATATCGTACATTAGAAGAATTTATATTTGACCGTTTTTCGGGCAGAAATAAATGCAGAGGAGCGTGATTTTGTCGCTGTTTTAAGACTCGCGACCGAGGGGTAAACCGCTGACTAAAATTGTGTACACCAATGGCTAGTAATGCCCAAAATTGGGCATTACTAGGTACACACATTACACTAAAAGTACACAAAAATACACTAAAAGTACACAATTTTTTGGTATTACTAGTGAATTTTTTATGTAATGCCCACTAATGTGCCCTAGTAATGCCCACTAATGCCCCAAATCTGTACACCGCAATGCCCTCAGCGGTTTACCCCTCGCTCGCGACGATCATCTAGGATTTCTCGTGGATTTTTGAAGCAATCGCGAACTAAATTGAAAGATAATTTTATTTGGTTTCTAAATGTACAAATTCACTCTCCAGTTTCCAGGTTCACGAATTTTGTTGTTTTCGTTTCTTGCGATAATAGCATTCTGGCATTTTCTGATAACATTCCTTGAAAAGTACCATATTTAATTTTTATCTCGTGGTTATCAACATGGAGGGACAAGCCGTCGCCGAGCATTACAGATATTGTCAGAATGTTAAGTATCTCATAAGCCCCACGTTGTTTTCGGAATAATACCGATCGTGCGATTTCTATACTAAATCGTCTACTATTCTTCCTAAAACTTTATCATATCAAACTTACGTTTATTGCGGATAACCCGCATAGAAATTTCTCAAAATCTCAGCACAGATTTCGATCAGAACGTTCAAATTTGGTCCCAAATAGATATATCATACTGATATCAGTTGGAAAATCTATTCTTATCTCAAGTATAGATTTTCTGTAGATTTTTTTATGATTTTTTGGGTACATTTGATTGGGTCTCAATTAAATTCCAGAAAATTTTCTATATGGAAATCTTAAAACAATCTCTGTGCGCAGCCAAATGTAGTTTAGCGTAGCTTCGAGTTTCGTTCTCTGGGACGCAAATAACACGACGCGTGTTTTCAGAATCGCACTTTCCTGCAATTAAAGTCGCGCGCTTCCTCACGCGCGAGCGAACATTTCGGCAACTCCGTCACTATTGCGTGTTTTATGACGCGCGAACTGACGCACTTCCGGTCGTTCGGGGGAAAACTCGAATATCCGTTCTTCGTATATATTAAATTAAAATTGACGCAAATTATAATTAATTATTAAATTGATAATTAAATCAAACGGGGTAATTGGAATCTCGAAGTAATAAATAAATAATTGAGCAATGAGTTTTAGTAATAAAATTCACACAACTATTACTCTTATAACAATTTACCATTACATCGAAATTAATATTCACAATCTTCCTAGAGATTTTGTAATAAATCTTAATATTTTTCTTTATATTTATTATATATTTTTTATCTGTATATTTTTATTTTATTTATTGGTTTAATATTTGGGTTATTCAATCAGTATATACAATTTTTAATTTATATGGCAAAATATAAGAATAAAATATAAGAGTAAGATCTTCTAAAAAATATAAAAGGAAGCCCTCGTACAAGGATGACGTTAGTACGTTGCGTATCCTGGCTTTCCAAATAAATATTATCAGAATTCGCCGAAGCAAAATCTTCGCGGAACGCAAAGTGCGGAAGCGAACCCGCAGCCTCGACGACGACGATGATGTGAGCTCATCGTCCAGAAATTCCGCGACGACCGCGCAATTAAACAATTTGTAGGAGCCGAGTCGAGCGAACGAACCGCGCTTTTTCCGGGAATCGTAGAGCCTTTTTAGCGAGGCATTAGATCTCACCCGGAGTTTATAACGTCGTGTCGACGTTGCTTTATCGCACCCAGAGTCAAGTCTCTCATAGTCGCCTTTTCTGGAATTAAACGTCCATCGCCCTGCTATCTGTTTGCCTGTCCGTTGTTGTCCACTGGACGAGCAGAGGCGACAGCGAGGCGATCGGTGACTTTCATCTGTAATTTTCTTCGTAAAATCGCCATAATACATCACTCACAAGTGGATATACATGAAAAAGTCCCTAACAGACAGCTTTTCTACAGAAAGATATATTAAATATATAATTGAAGAATGTACAAACGAAAGAATTATTTCAATAATGAATAATTCTTTTAATTTTAATAATGAAACAATTCTTTTCAAAATATAAATTATTGCGCTTTGAAAACTAGAAAATCTTGAGGATTTTCTAAAACGCAAGTATACTTAAACCGTTTCTTATCTCTTGCACGATACTGACAACTGTGACAAGTTAAGGAGAATGATTACACGATCGACGGTGTCTTGATACTGACAATTTTTGCGAAACGCGATTACGCGGAAATCAGGTCGAGTGTTGCATCATCACGTTCTGATTACACCTTATAAAGCTAAAACGTCGATTTGATCTTGTTTTGAAACTCGACTTCTGGTTAACCGGTAAACGAAATATAATTCTAATGGATTTTAATGGGTAGCATCTACAAAAGTTTATATGAAATTGTGAAATTAATTTTTTGTTATACAATAATATTATTTAAGAAAAATTGTTCTGCAAAATAGAGTTCGTTTTATAATGCGTTTTATACCGTTAGTTGCAGTTGCTCTTTCTCATCGGTTACCTCTCATAATTATTATCTTATCGTCTAATAAGAAAATACGTTATACCTTGTTGCTATATTTAGTCTCGAAACAAATAAGTACAAGTCGAGTAGAGATGTATAGAGGAAAACATTTTTCACGTGCGCAACTAACAAAAGGAAGGCAGCAATGGAGAATTACAGTAAGTGCATTCCTCGATGAAAGGCGCCCACTCGCTCGAGTGGCTGGGAGGCATCGGAAAAAAAAGAAAATAATAATTGGAAGGCGCCTCTCGGACCAAGGCGCTAACTCGGCACCGTTCTAACGAGGCCAATTAGCACTTAATCCTACTTGAATTACGATCGAGCTACCGATCTCCCTCCCCCCCCAGCAAACGACAGCATATTCCTTCTCTCTCGGTATTGCAGTTTCATTATAATAATTTTTTTAGATATGTAATTATATATCGTGCGTATTTTATTTCGTATAAAAAAGTAGAATACATAGTTCGATTTTTTGAAGAAAGGATTTCTTCCGTGAATTACCGATATAAATTTTCGCACAGCATTAATTAATTTTATAACTATTGAAATTTATATCGTAAAATATGAGGAATTATTATATCGAGCTTTTATGTGAAGATTGATGGTAATTTTTAAGTGAAAAGTTCCAATTTCTTAATTGAAATCAACCTTAATTGAAAAATTCTAGTTTCTTAATTGAAATTAACATTAATTGAAAAATCGACGTAGACATTAATAAGAATGCATATTTTCGCTGCGATCGCGATGTCGTTCGACTTCTAAATAAAAGAAGTGACCCGATAATGCATATCGAGGATACGTAATCGCGCACCGACGACGCACGCACACACGCACGTGGAGCAAGAATTACAGTAGCTCCATTCATTCCTCGTAACTCGATTAAGGGTCGGTCGTACAACTCGAGCTCGTCTCCTGTAACGCTCCGATTTCTTTATTAGACGCTTCATCGTCAAAATCATTCACGGCCGAAATCATTTTCAGTTTAAAATCTTTCATCGTCCTATTTATTAAGTTAACGTCCGTGTAAATCAAAACAAAAGATACTTGCCTTTTACTTGGGGTTACTCCGCGCTACGTTTCGAGGCTGTTCGATATCAGAGAGAAAAAAATCGCGAATATTTTCTTGTCAGATGAGAAAAAGTTTCTCTCTTCCACTTGTATTCAATGCCGACTCGAGTTTGAAAGCGGAGTGGCCTCTTACCGACGAGAATAGCACCCTTGCAAAGCGCGAGGACGAGACGGATTATAAATAGATCGACCACCGACGATATCGCGGTCGAACATCCGTTGTTACTTCACGGATGATACCATTATCGCGAGTCACCAATAACAACTTTCGGCGATCCGATTAGCATCATCACACCTAAAAATTAACCGATTATTAAACTCAAGCGTCCTACGAGTCTTTCTAATATGAAGAAACGTGCAAGTTCTATTCGTATCGGTAATTTAATGTGTAGTCTCTCCTCATATTATATTTTTACTCATCATATCGTTTTTTCTCATTCATCATATTGTCCTCACTTAGTATATTGCTTCTCATTATTATTTTGTCTATACTGTGTTTTTCTGGTGAGCCTTGTAACAGTTGTAACAGCCTTGCTGACGCCTTATCTTTTATGTATTTTTGCATATTACATCTGTGTAATTTTGGATACGCAATAAATTAAATAAAAATTTCTGCTAGAAAACAGCGAGTCGAAAGAGTTAAATAAGATCGACAAATATCTCTAAGTGAAATTATTCTCACGAGAGAACAGTCCCTTCCGACAGTCGATGATTTAAAACTTTCATCGGGGCTTGCACGTTGAGTTGCACCACTGTTTTTTGGAAGCAACATGCATGTCACCGATGTTCGACGAGTGGCGCCGATCGCTCGCTTTAGATCTGCTTTTTCGTCGCCGACGACAACGACAACGACGGCGACGACGAGGACGACCGCGACCGGATTGATGTAATTGCATGACTGACAGCTCGTCTAAAGTGACCGATCGGCTGTCAAGAGACCCACTGCTGCTGCTGCTGCACTCATAACGTACGTGCGCGCGTGTATGTAGAAGAAGGTCGGATTCTGCGGGTCGAGTCACCGGATATTCGCACACACACACGCACGCACGTACGCATTTTCTTGCGGATGCGCTGCGCTCCGCCGCAGCAGCCGAGTCTGAATGGCACTGACCCTGTCAGTCGGCTCCCGCCTGATAATTTGCTGCTCGCAGTTAGCATCGGCGACTAATTACGGGACCGACCGACGCGTTAACGGCCGGCACCCGTGAGTTTCTCGCGTCGCGGCCGTTCGCTTCGCGAAGCGTCGATCTGACGGTAAAAATGGATAGAGTTAATTAAAATACATATTAATGTAGGTTAATCGGTTTCTCTGCGTTGAATAATCCTTTCCCGTGGTCACAGATTATTTGTAACTTCCGTGTAACGTTGTTCCTCGTTGGGTCGAGGTGCCCACAGATTTATGCCCTCGCGTTAATTGCGTAGATTTATCTTCGAGTTAGCGATGATTTACGCTCATCGATAATAATGGCGACGATTAATCGTAATAACATCGTAATTACGCCGTCGAGATTGATCCAGTATCTTTCGACTCCTGTCATTTATTGCATATATTGATAACGTGATAGATCTCTAATTAGCGATAAGTTACGAATACATGAATATTACGATAGGGAGATTTTATCTGACTTTTCTTTTCTCTCGAAGAGAATGAACACAAAAAGGTATGAATATCATTAATCTTCGTGCAGATAATCATGACTTCTGTCAGATGGCTCAATTATCGTACATTGTCCAGTATAATTTTCTGTCATTCATACTCAGTACATTGTTTTCAAAGAAACAATCTAATCTTTTTATAGTATTTAGTTAGGCTAACTCTTCTCCCTTTTAATTTTACGAGCTTGCATTACAATTCTAGGCGTATAATTTCATTAACACGATATCATTGCTACGTTATATTTCGTCTAGCACGGAATTCCTTTTAGCAACGTTCTTCGCGTTATCGCACGACTATTAATCGATTTCGTTTTAATGTACGGTAGACGAGCAATAAAACGAAAACGCGCAGAGCCCTTTTACATTACGAAGCGAAGGAATTTCGGTGGAATTGCCGTCGATCTCTACGACCTCGCGGCCGTTATTACCGCTCGTCTAAAACTGCTTATCTAAAAGTGCTGTTGCGTTATCTAGTTAACGAGCGTAGATACTCGTTGACCATTTCCCGGACCACGCGGTTCATGATCGCTGTTGTAAAATGTGAGGCTTGCACTATCGACTCGTCACGGCAGTTCGGACGGAGAAAACGGATCGTGAAGGCGTCACGGCGGAAGATCGATCTGGGATTAATGACGCGTGTATATACGCACTACTTTTCTTCGTGCATGCAGCCGGTCTGCGATGCCACTCCACTTCCTAGTCGATAACGCGTGGAACTTCAAGAACGTGCGCATACACGTCTATTTAATACGTTTACAGGATGTTCCAGTCCGAATTTATTTATTTTTTAAATTAAGGAATATAAAAGAAATAAGTTTTAGCTTTCACTATCCTGCTCTGTCTATATTGTATATATGGATCTTGTTCTTATTCTTTTTATTATCCTTAAATTAAATTGTGTCATGCTTCCACTCTTCCTCAAATGTTCATTGCACTCACCACAAAAACGCCTGTATGTTGCTGTATGTGAAGCGTAAACGTATGCGAGTGACCATAGTACATTGAACTTTGTGGGTTCGCTAAGCTTATAAATGACTGTGCGGATCAGTCATCCTTGTGATAATATCGAATCTATGCAATAATAACAAAATAGCATTGAGATTTGTGATAATTTTCAGACTTTTGAAGTTTTTTTTGCAGAAAAAAAGATTTATCATTAGTATATTAATATCGCAAGTTTGTTATTGCATTATTATTTTTTATTATATTCAATTACGAAATTATTTAATTTAATTAATACTTAATGCTTAATTTTTAACGTAGAAAAATTGTCATATATTATTGTCCCAATTTCTGACTTTTAATCAACGATTAAAAAATGATCTACAAATTATCATGTGCAGGTTGCGCAATAGGAAACAATTTATTCAAATTGTACTGTCGAGATATGATGTCTCTGTTTGAAACAATCAAGGATGGGACGATATAATTGTCTGTTTCCGTTTTAGGGTACTGGGGCTACCACAGGCAGGGTTCCTGTCAGGCTGGTTTAGGAGCCGCGATGTCTAAGGTAAGTCCAACGACACTTAACTTTCTCGTGACATGTAGAGGATGTTGTGATGGTTTCTTTTTTCCTTACACGCGAGATATCATCGCGGTGTGAAAAATATTGGCCTAAACTTAAGCACCTTTCGCTGACCTTTCTTAAACGGCCAGCGTGTTCGGAGTTAAAGCCGGCTGAAAACGTGCTCGTGTCTCAGCATTCTGCGCAAAGGTCCGCGCGTAACTTGGCGGTTTAAGTGACGACCGAAAGCGCATCGCGCGAATGTAAAGTACACGGTGGCGCGTCTCGGTGGTTGCTACGTCCCGAAAGAGTTAGAAGGCGACGCGAGCGGGGGCCGAATATGGCCAGGAATGCGAATTCCTACCTTACGCACCTCCGGTCGTCGTTCCGAGCATTCGTATTCGTGCCGTGATGCATCCGCGCATGGTGCAGCGAGGGCTTTCTCTCTCTCGTATACGATTGTCTTGTCCAAAGCCCGATTCTTCGGCAGATCGCCGGGTCCGATGGGCCCGGGGACCATAGGCGTCCCGAGCGCCTTTTGCTCGCTTTTCACGTTGGAGATGCATCTCCGGGTACGCCTGCCTCCGTAGGATGTGTCTGCTTGCACCTGCGCAATCCCCACGCGTTGATATGCCCACTTCATCCCAACGATGCTGTGCTACCATAAATATCGGTAGCAGCCATCGACAAATCGGTAGCTGCCGCAACTTTCACCTGTCGATGCAATGATCGTTCTTTGTTTTATCTACAAATCTTGGTGCAAATGTTTCGCGGTAAATTATGACCGTATAGGATAGATGCACCATTTGTGGCCACATTAAGGCCATTTGTGGCCACACAGTTCTTTGCCATATAAAGAATGAATTTAACCTAATCTTATTTTTTTCCCTTTGTAGCAAGTATTTAGACATTTACCAGAAACGCTGAAGTTTGCATTCAGAATATCCTGGAAGTTACATATTTTCTATCGACGTTATGTCTAATTTGAGAGAAGACATTCAAAAATTTTTTTAAAGAATTTTATTTAACGCTGTATTTTTTTTGCGCGGAGTTTTAAAAAATAAAAAGTTTTTGTACTTTTGTACAGAAAGTTTCGCGAAGAAATTCAAATGACGAGGGTATCGAGCTGCAGTTTCATCTTTAATACTTGAAAGTCGGTGAAAGATCACTTATATACCTGCTTGAAATTGCTTTACGAGGCACGTCGCGATCGTCTTAAAGCAAGAATCATCGGCAAGATCGCGGCGCAAAACGCGCAAGATTGCGCCGCGACACACTTCTATCGTGCCGCAATCGGTTTTTCGAATCGTCTGTGACCTAGCGACTGCGATCTAATCTCTTTCGCGGTAAGAAGTTCTACGCGCGAGCTCTCTCTCGTACTAGCGCGGTTCACCGCGTATCGTTATCGCGCATCGTCGGGACAGCTTCGATTATCGCCAAAGAAGCACAAGCGCGGTGGGACAATTCCGCGGGTACTTCAAGCCGGCTATCTTCGCCACGGATGTATAATTCAGAATTGCGCGGCTATATGGCAGATGTTTAATGCATGTCGCGGACCGTGCCCGACTCCTAGCTCCGTTTCAGCATTCAATGTTAATATGTCCGCCCGCGCTCAATCGCAATCGCGTTTGCTTGCTTACGGTACGTACCCCGTAGATGTGGTAATTTTAGGTACACGATAAAGTGCACGAATAAAGTGGTGATCGTGGCGTAAGAGTTGCGCGACTGCTTTCTATGCCAAAGATCCATGGGTTCAAATCCACCCAGATCATATCATATTTTTAATTGATCACCACCTCTCGGAAGGCAATGGCAAATCACTGAGAGTACCTTTGTCAAGACAGTCACCATGGAGCATGCATGGTGGTCGCAAACATCCATTAATGGATATACATAAGAAGAAAAAGATAGTTGCTCTAGACCGACGTTCCCTTTCTCCTATAATTTCTGCGTGCATTTCCTGAAACGGAGCTTCCTGATAATACAGACATTAACTTTGCTCTTGCTGTGGTCCATGTCTTATTGTATCACATAGTATCGCAGATTGATATTTATTTAAAAATTCCTGTTATAAAAATTCTGCTGTTAATTTTTTTATTTATTTATGTATAATCGATACTATCTAATTCTATCGATAGTGATAATGAATAATGATCTCGTTTTGCTGTCCGTGCGACAACAAAAATTGAGTATATCAAGTATAGTATAACTTAATGCGTGCAGTTCAGATAAATTTGATTTCTCATCGAATGCGTGTCCGACGTTATTCGCCCATTTCTCTTTTCGGAAAACAAACGCTATTGTACAGCAGCTCGAACGGCAACAAGGAGACCTCGCGTACGCTAAATCCCGATGAGCGTGATTTAGAGGCCCTCTCGACGCCATCGAGAATGCAATCGACCATCGATCTTCGCGTTAAACCATCGCTGCTGGTACCAACCTCTGTCGTGCCTGGTACCGGTTTATCCGGCTTATCCGATGGATGATCTAGAGGAGATCGATCGATAGCCGATCGCTATCAATCGATAGGACCCAACTCTCCGTCCAACTCCGTATTGCGACCCCCGATTCGACGATTGAAATATAAGCCTTCGAGCTTCTTTAGTATGAACGTACTCTTTCGGTGAGCTTCTCAAAAAGAAAACGTCCTAAATTAGATTCGACATGGATCGATCGGCAAGATGATGCTGCGTGATCCCCCCACGATTTATTGCAATCTTACGTTTTGCATGTCGAAAATATTAGGGAATAATCACGATTTCTTGGATAACAAATGCTAAATGTATTTAACATTATTTATTATATATGCATATAATTTTACTATATTTTTAATTTTTTAAATTTATTATTATATTTTATTTAAATATAATCAATTTTTGTATTTTAATCATTTATTATGTTTTAGGGGGCATTTTGTATATATATCTTTTGGTTGAAAAAATAATAATTAATAAGATATTAGAAAAAGGAAAAATTGTGTAGTTTGATGGCTATTTCGATCGCCACAAACTTTACATCTCTCATACTTATTTTACGCTTTTTATGTCATAAATCATCATGTACAATACAAAAATCTTCTATGATAAATGTTGATTAATGTAAAGAAAGAATACGATAACCAGCAGTCTATGTACCTTTATTTTAACATCGAATTACCCTCGTGAATCGAAATACCCGTTATGCTTGCGATTATGATCCGCGAAAAAAAATGCAGTTTACGATTTTTCTGAGTCGATCAATCTATCCGTGCGTGCATTAGGCACTCGTTTATCCCGCGTTAGCCTCGCTCGCAACAGTTTCTTGCTTCGTCAGGGCCCGGGCCCCGTTTCTTGCCCGGCGTCGTCGCTGCAATCTCCCGGCTGCATTTGGCGTGCACTTAAGCGCAGCACACTTGTGGGTGCTTGTGGGCGCGTGTGTGCACGCGTATACCCGCCGGCATATAAATTTCACCGTGGCCCCCCATACATATTTGGCCGCGCGGTTATATTTCAATCTCAGATGGGGCGCCCGCGTGTCTCTCCCATCTCCCCGGCCCCCGTTTATCCCCAACCCCTTTCGATCGGCGCCAGAACACAACTCGTGCCAGTCGTGTTTCGCGTAGACGGGACGCAGCCCGACCCCATTGTCTCGGTTGCAAATTTTTCGCGTGTATAAGCATCGGGACCGACCGCTACTCCATGGGGGGTACATCGTGTAGACCCTTCCGCCCCTTCCACGCGCGTTCACTGTGTCCCTGCATATCACACCGACTACGACGACAAATGCACGTATTTGCTTACTACTGTCTGGCTAATCTGTTTAGCATGTGGCAGTCGAAGGGAAATCACGAGAAGATGAAAAATATTGGTGTAGTACTGACGTGAAATTCGACCTGATCGACAGTTTAACAGTCCTAATCAAAGGCTCTGTAGGACCTACTTATACTCTGCTCGAGAGATTAGCGAGAAGATAATAATCAGAAATATCTCTATGTATCTTGTAAATATATTTATAATAAACTTTGGCTGACCCTTAACGTTTACGAGATAAAGATATTCACGTATCCAAGAGATAAAAATTACCTGACACACGCACACGTCTGTTTTTTAATCCATCATTCACTGGCTATCCTAATTACTTCCCATACGAGAAACGCATCGATCATTGTCTTCCCACTTGCATGAGTCGCGCGGTCCGAAAGACAGACCGGGGTCGGGTCGACCTCTGTTTCACCTCTCGGCACGTCAAAAAACGCATTCTTCAGGTTCGATGAGCAGAACGGCTCGCTTTGCGTCCTCCGGTGCTCGGCTCGGCTCGGCTCGGCCCGGCTTGGCGAGGGAGGGCCCTAGAGACGAATGGCGCCGGAACACAAAAGTTACGGCTGTTGCACCCGGTTGCATCCGCGCCGCTCGGAGTACCCAGTCTGTACCCTGTCGGGTCGCGATGGTGTGCACGTGACTCGATCGCACGTTTGACATTGTTCGGCCGATGAGGAGGGCCCCTATTGTTCCACGGACCGTGCGAATCGTATGGCCCGGTCTATCGCGACTCTCACAAATAATAATAATATTTGCGAGACGACGAACAAAAGATTGCGCCGAAATGCGACGAGTCCGGCCCATCACTGCACCCATGTATTGTACACGAGTACACGTGAATCCCACAGCGATCCTTGATGCATGGAGTCAAGTAATAGAATCGTTTCGAATTTTAATAGCTGACACGCATGAAACATCGGGATAAAACTTTATCTGCGTCTTGTCTAAAAGCTTTAGTATTAATGTGATTGGCTCGAAAATGCAATCTCTGAAATTTCTCCATAGAATCGAGAGATAATGATGTTTCATCTTCTTATTAGAGAATTGATTTTTCTTCTTAAGTTACGGTATTAGCAACGCGATACCAACGAATTGAAATCTCAGAAAATATATAGGAGAGTGTTGAGCAATCAAATACTTTCTCAGCAATCAGCGATGGAAGTGCTACGAATGGAGTATGTTAATTTTACTAATCAAGCTGCATGTAGGTATATCCTGGTTCTCAACACCTTAACGCAGTTTCTTATTTAATATCTTATCTCAGGTAACGCGCGTGACTGCTCGAATGTTAATTTGCTCGGCGAGAAGTAACGCTCTCTTACGCTTCGTATACGCCGGGTGAGAGGCGAGGGATTTGTGGACTCGTTCGGTCCGACTAGGAGGAATGCGGCGGATGCGTTTTCGCTGGATTCTGATAAGCAATCGCGGGGTCCATTAGGACCAGCGCGGTCCGCGATTGCGCTGGCGGTCGTGTTACAAACGACGGCACAAACGCTGTAATTCTACCGGAACCGGAGAATTTACGTTGCCGAGTTGCTGCATTTACATCGGTCGGCTCTCTGATCGCTAAGTGAACTTTCGCGGTTGGTAGGTACCCGCAATATTTATTCTCCTGTGGCACCCGGAAGCTTAACCGTATTGCGCAGGATTGCGCAAATATAGATAAGTGCAAAGATTGTACATATGTTTATAGGAATTTTTTGAACGTCAAATAATCATCTGTGTGAAGTTAGCCCCCCAATGTCGAAAAATCAAAAATTTTCTTTTTGCAAACGTTTGCCCATCGTTTGTCCATGAATTCCCCGTTGGAATTTTTGTTTGCCCCCTTCTAGTTTAAAAGTTATAAGCAATTCAATTTTGGGGGGGGGGGCAACTTTACACTGGCCCCCCCAATGTTAAAAAATCACAAATTTTCTTTTTGCAAATGTTTGCCCATCGTTTGCCCATGAATGCCCCGTTGGAATTTTTGTTTGCCCCCCTCTATTCAAAAGTTATAAGCGATTCAATTTTGGGGGGGCCAACTTCACACTGGCCCCCCAATGTTGAAAAGTAAAAAATTTTTTTACGGAACGTTTGCCCATCGTTTGCCCACGAATACCCCGTTGGAATTTTTGTTTGCCCCCCTCTAGTTCAAAAGTTATAAGCAATTCAATTTTGGGTGAGGGGGGCAACTTCACACTGGCCCCCAATGTTAAAAAATCAAAATTTTTCTTTTTGCATTAATACACAGTGGCGTGTATTAATCCATCATCGACGAACGTCTGCGATGCGCGAGATTTGAAAAATGGCTGTTCGAATCGTCTCTTCCTTTTCAATTTTCAACGCGAAGGGACGCGCTGGGAACAAGATAATGCACCTCATGATTAGTGATGTTGCAAAATGGATTTTTTACCGCGACGACACCCATGGCCGTCTGCCAATATGTTAATCATCCCTTCGTGTATATCTGTTTCCACTGCGGTGTCTTCGTCGCGCAAAGCCAAAGGCAGACGACCGTTCGTTATCGCGTCACTCGAGAACGTCCCGACGAGGCGAAAAATTGACGCCACCAAAAGGAGAGGGTCCCCCGTCCTCACGGAGACATTGTGTCCGCGCGTTTAAAGCGCGCGTATACACATACGCGACGCGATGTCTCGTCGCCGTCGCCGTCGCCGTCGCCGTCGGTTGCGGAGGAGGCAATCGGAGGGAAAGGGCGAGCGGTCGCGAAGAGGCAAACAGCAGGAGAGTTTCAGGTGGCCATTTAAGGCTCGGACATTTCGTTCTGTCACCGTGTTCCGTGTTCACCGTCGTGCGACGCCGCAAGGAGGCCACCTACGCGCCGGTGAGGTCGTCTCTCTACCCTCGTGGCTGCATTGTCTTATAAACGGCCGCCGTTTCTCATGATAAGCAGAGTAAAACGAAACTAGACACGCTCTTTTCCTCGTGAAGCGCGCACCTTCACCACCGAGCGACGATCCGTTCGCTTTCTATCGCGACTCCTCGGTAACCCTCTTCTTTAGAGAGAGGTCCTTTGGTTACTGAGGATCGTGATAAAAGGGATCCTTTCGATTGTTGGCTCGCAAGAAATCAATTTCATCGATCATATTTTTGTTCACGCGCGTTTGAAAATTGTTTTTTATTTTAAATTTTATTATTTCAAGTTATTTGCTGTTATTGTTTTAAATTAAACTAAAATATTTATTTTTCTTTTGCTGTGGATTAATAAAATGTCGGAAGAACGTGAAATTATTATTAAACTTTAAAAATATGTAATAATCGTGGATTAATTACAATTTAATAAGTAGTCAATCAAGCTCGATACATGCAAATTGCAATTAGTTAATTAACTTTTTATCTTCGCAAAGACATCATTATTATGTTTTGGTTTTGAATCATAATTTAATCAAATTTCATGAATCTAGACTTTCTTTTTTATGATTTTTAATTTAATTTATGCTGAAGAAGACTTAGTAAAGTCGAAACATACATATGAATTTCAACATCTATTAACTCTTTGTATAAATATATTTTTTAAATTTTCAACCATCTTTATTGTGCTCGAATTATTGACCGTTTTCTCTCCTTAGTTACAATTTATCTTGTTACTGCCAATTATTGCTACTAATACACTGCTGTGTTATATAATCGTTCATCTCTCCATAATCTCATTAACTCTCCCGTGTGTCTAGAATTACAGAAAATAATAACGCGATTTTATTGTCCGTACGTAAAACAACTTCGACCATAATCCAATAATCCCCCGGCAACGCTGTTCACCGCAATTGCGAGATATCGCGTGTCGCAAGGGGAAGTGCGTCACCGCATAAAAATGGAATCTCGTGTTACACGATTTCGCCCGCGTTGCGTTCTTCTTCCCTACTCGCATTAACGCGTTCCTCTCTCTTCCTGCGTGCGATCTGTAGAAATTGTATCTTACTTGCCTGCAGCGGCGGATCCCTCACGTGGGCGAGCACGTCCGCGCGTGGGTGCATCCTAAGAGTGTGTAACGACATTGTCGCGCGGTTAACACTTTGATCCGGGCGCTATTCGCACAGAGTCTTGACAAATGAATTTTTAAAGGGAGTCCAGTTCGACAGTGTTCCTGCAAAATCAGGAATTTATTTACAGAGCACTCGAGATCTTCTCCAGTGAATTAATTCATTTTTAAATTAATTCGTTTTCTCTGACTAATTTAAAATTGACCCGTCCTTAAACGGGTTAATTAACATTAAAAAATTCGATTGCTTACTTTTGCACAATTTCTTGATTATTTTAACATTAATATTTAAACTGTGACTTTATACGAAAATTCCATTAAAACAAATTCTGCTGGAAATTTGAACTTAATCGAAGATTTGTTGATTACATTTGACGTAACTGTATTGGAGATTATCAACTCACGCAATTATAATTTTAATATCGCTATATATTCAGCGGGCGTTGGCATCCAGTTCGATAACGCGGACTGCGTGATTCGATCTGAAAGTATAATCGTGAAAAAGTAGTCAAGTAGTTTTCCCGTTCCGTTTTCAATCCGTTTTCATCCATATTGCATGATCTTATCGCGGAACGTACTCGCGCATTCAGTTTCTCTCGCGATCATTCATGTAGACCGTCGATTAATATGTATGCGAGCCGTAATCTTCATTACTTCGACACCGCCGTTAGTTGAGTGCGTGGGAGTGCACCGTTACGATACGTAAAACGTAAAACGCATCGGCAATGCACGGTCGAGTACGCTGGTTTACAGGGTCGCGACCTCGACTACGCACGGGCACCAAATACTTTTTCCCGTAGGGCGGAACCAGACTATGCGCGTTTTACGCGAATATTCGTGATTCGAGTCATGTCATCCTTGTTGTTTATCAAGTGATAAACAAGGATGAACGATGCTCGAATCACGAATATTCGCGTAGTCTGGCCGCGCCCTACACTGATAGAAAAATTTATGATATTCGTGACTATAATTAAATTGTAAATAATTATATGATTGGAACCGGTTCCAACTATAATAATTAACTATAATAAATTAACTATAATAGTTAAATTATGGTATTTGTAACTATTTTTTTGTTATTATTACTAACATTGTAGCAGTAATAACTATAAAAATGGTGCACCTAACCATAATTATTTACAATTTAATTATAGTCACGAATATCAGAAATTTTTCTATCAGTGTAAGGGAAATATACGCGGAAGTTGCTACAATAATTGTAGATTCGACGATGAGGAGAAGACAAATTAATTAGCTGTTCGTCTCCTCGCAATGTTTGGTATCCTCTGGTCGCCCCCGTACACTGAGAGAAAAAAATGGTTGGAATAACAATAATCTCACTATATTTTATAGTTAGTTTTGGCCTCAAACATATTTTTATGGTATATTTAAACACGCAAAATATAGCAGAGTGGACACAGACTATAGTCATCATATTTCTTTATTATTATTACCATGTGTATAATAAAGCATACTATGAGAATATAGTTACCTGTACTAATATTTGCCAAATATTCCAATTGACTATATAAAATACTATATAAAATTAACTATTTTATATAGTAACTATATAAAATAGTTAATTTTTCTTACCAGTCCATATATTCTATCTTACTATATTGCATTTGCATATAACGAGCTATTATCTTTAGTATTTTTATTCTATATCTTACTATATTTTTACTTCAAATGCTAATTATTGGTAAAAATTTTACATGGGTCACTTATACTATGCCTATATCGTAATTATCATCAGCATAATAGTAACACTATAAAAATGATATTCCTAACTCTAATAATTATTCACTATATCATTATAGCTCCAAATATCATATATTTTTCCCTCATTGTCAGTGTAGATTTTTCCGAAATCCGGCTGTTCTCGGCAATTAGCGGCACGGAGCGAACGAAAGAATTCCTCGTGTAAGTCCACGAGTGGGCGGGCTTCCGTGATTTCACTTTGATTCAGTGGACTCTGTTGAATATGTAGTATCCATTTCGTAAGTGCTAACTGTACAAGTACTTTCGATACGTTGCATGGGAATGACGGGCGCAAAAGGGTCAACAGCATCGAGTACGTCGACAATTTCGAGAGCCACTCGAGTTCTCACGTACCGATTCAACCGAAGGTTTCACATCGCGGGAGGCGGTACCGCGTTTCTGTGTGTGTGAAACTCTCGAGATGGTTTCTCTATATCTCGCGAAGAATGTTACTTTAATAATTCCTCCTCCCCGGGAGGATGTATTCCCGTTCCGGGAAACAAACGAAAATAAATGCGGCGTGGTAGACTCGGAGGCGATGCGAATGAAATTCTTGCTTTATTACACGAGCTGTGCCACATTCATTTTCCGTTTCGCGAAGCGGCCCGTACGTTTACGTTCTCGCCTTTCGCGGACACGCTGAAACAGTACATCGATTTTTCCACGCCTCCGCTCGGGGACCGCCGACGTTGTGTAAGTTATACGTTTTGGAGAACGTTTAAGTCACGACGTTGGCGCTCCTATAGTCAGTTGCATACCGTTTGCGCGACGATTAATAATTTTTGCAAAGCAGCACGCTGTGCCGCGTAACCGCGAGACGTCTTTGTGCCGCGAACTACCGCGGCTCGCGTGCATTTAACGCGCAAGACAGATGCTGCACGACAAAAGCACGGTTGCTTCCGTTACATATTGCAGTCATAAATAATGCATACTGTACGCGATGCCGCGCAAATGTCCTTTGATGCATGTACTTATCGTATTTACTACACCATCTTCACAATTCGACATCTTTTCAGATCCTTGATAAAAAATGGCTCTTGAGTTTTGAATAAATTTAAAATTGGATAAATCTGTGCGATTAATTCTCGAATTAAAATTTTATCCAAGCGAAAGCCACTTGCGAAATTTGATGAGAAGATCTCGTTGTGCATTTGGATTCGTAGAGTTTGATTCGTGAAGAAACTTTTATCTTCAATCATCGCGCGCATGTTGGGAATCGTTAGGAACGCCGAAGATATTTCGCAATAGAACATGATGCACCATAGATTTATGAGAAAGTCATCGACAGGTATCGTATTCGCGGTATCTCATGATATTTTATCGTTCGATCAAGATGCCATCGATCTCTCTGGTCATAGAGTGTTTTTTTCCTGCTGTGCATCAAGAGACGATGGCACTTCTTACCGAGAAGTCTCTATCGTAAAGGCCACCGCCGGTTTTCTCGTACGGTTTAACATGCGTGACGCGGCTGTGCGCAAACGCGTGCAGCAAATGTGCGGCTTGCATATATACGAGCGGTTGATTTATCGCATCTCGGGCTCGCGCACGAGCCCTTCCTTCTCTTATCTGCGGCATTATCTTATAAATTTAAAAAAAAGAAGAGAGAGAATTAGACTTTCGTGGGTACGTCCGTTTCCCGATTGTGCACCCGAGGCACTGAAGATCACACGTACCGTTTATCGCTTCTTTTGTTTTGCGAGATACTTCGTCTTCTATAAAGGAAAATAATGTAGAAACAATTGTGCGAATGCGAGCAAAAACTGTTGCCGGAGATAAATTAGGATTCAATTTTAATGTGTCTCACAACGAGTGAAGAAATTCGCTGACGGTTACTTTTCTATTTATTCCAGAATGGCGAGAGACTCTTCATAGGAGCACCAGGCAGTTATTACTGGCAAGGTGAGAGCCTGTACCAAATTTTCGTTTGTAAGATAACACCCGTATATCTTAGGACGTATGTGAGCCGGCCGAAAATCTGTCTTTTAAGCTAACGTTGACGTATCCATTATTTTTCTTTTTTTCAATCAAAATTATCTGATCCACGGGGTGATGCGACTGAACGAGAACGGAGGAGCGGATGAGTTTATTAGCGATTGGAGAGAGAAAGAGAGAGAGAGAGAGAAAGAGAAAGAGAGAGAGAGAGAGCGTGCGACTTCTAGATCTCACTAATAATTCAGACGGGAATTTCCTTTAACAAATTGCAGGTCAGATATACTCGATCGCCACTGCCATGAGGTTGAAGTTCGTGGCGACGATGTTAGTCACCGAAGCCGAAGCATCAGGTATCGCGAACACTTGCAGGCGTCCCCCGTAATTAAAGTACTGTCCACCCTTACCCGGTCGCCCCATACCCCCCTACCCCCTCATTTCTAATAAGCTACCATTCTCTCGTATTGACGACTTCTTACGTGCCAAATTAACAACGTGTTGCTTGTCGGCTTTTCCCGAGAGTGCGAAAACCGAAGTGAAAGCCGGCAGTAATAATTCGCATTAATCGCAGGAAATCGTCCTCGGAGGCAGGTATCAAGTAACACGAGAGTATTTTCCACCCTCTTCGCACTTGCTTGGCAGTAACTCTAATCATTTGTTCTCATGCTTAACGTGCGACGCTTGTTATTAATTATATGATTAAAATCAATGAGTATAGTGTGTATAACTATGCCCATTAAAATCCGAAAATGTGTTAAAATTAATTTTATTAGCTTCTCTGATCATCCTTTATATGTGATGATTCATAGTGTTCCTATTTGATATTTTATGTTATAATGCTTAATGTTATTATTTTATGTTATTATGAATTAAAGAAATTAGAATTTCGTATTTCGTTAAAAGCTGTTTTTGTGCATTTTCTTGATGAGTTTAAGATCAGCTATAATTATGACGATTAACGCGATGTATACTTTCTGTTTTAATTACTGCCAAATAAGTGGTGGGTGGCCATTTCTAACAGGTGCGGGCCCGCTTCTTACAGCTTCAGCAAGCTACAGATGCAGCAAGAGCCGTGGTAATACGGATCCAACTAGAAAGCTATAATGCCCTTAATCGGCTCGAGAGTTTGCGCCAACGTTGCTACATAGTGACGATCGCTTGATATTAATAGCGAGAACAAATGCTAGATTAATAATAGAAAAGCTTGTCATTCCTATGTTTATATAGAATGTTGTTTTCACAAAATCTTATATATAAAATTAAAAATGTACACAACATATATAAATATATATATGTATGTAATTTCTCCTGTAAATTAATTTTCTGGAAAATAATTCATTTTAACAATTTGCCATAGTTATCTATTAAATTGCTCTTCGTCCGATTGCACGATTACAGCGTGCATTTCAATGCGGTACAAGATTTTGTGAAGCTTTTTGTGCGAGCTATTTCCTGACTGCAGCAAAGGCCGACAGCCTTTCAGAGATCTTCGACTAAAGCTGCGGTCACGAAAACACTTGCATTCCCATCGCTTCCTGGGATATCTCTGTTATTAACATCGTGGAATCGTTTTATAGGACAAGCGTTTTCGCAGCCCTTGAATGGTCGATCGAGAATCATGTTCACCAAAGAGGGTCCCGCGAAGGAGGATGATAGTTACATGGGTTACTCCGTCGCGACAGGAGATTTTGTTGGGAACGGAGATAGTGGTACCGCGGTTGGCGTTCCGCGCGGTTCCGATCTTCTGGGCAAGGTGCGTAGAAGGATATTGTATTACAGGTTGAAATACAAAGACAACATAAAGTACAAAAGCATGACGATGGAAATGTAGAAGGAAGAGAAAAGGAGAGAAAAAATTGCAATATTAAAATTTTCAAAAATTCAAGTACATATCTGAATGCAAGAATCTCGATAAACGCGAGGAATATTGTAAGATCAATTCAGTCAAATGCAGGTACTTGCGTAGAGAAATATTTAACAACTCTCTATAAAATTTTTAAAAAATACAGAGTACATCATATATTTTCTAAGAATTTAAACATTAAATTGTAAGTACATATTGCGCGAAACTTAAATTAATGAAGACCTCAATTTGTCTAACCGAGATAAAACTTGCACAGAAGCGATATATGTCTCGTCATTGCGGATGTGGGCTGACGCGAAAATATGATCGTAGGTCATACTTTTCACGTCGAACATGACGAATCCGCGAAATCTCACTGGCGAACAGATGGGCGCTTACTTCGGTTACGCCGTGGCTGCCGGCGATATAGACGGGGATGGGTTGGATGACCTGATAGTCGGTGCGCCTATGTACACAGTCCCGGATAACCCGGAAATGACCATCGAAACCGGAAGAATTTACGTTATCTATCAGGGCGACGGTGCGGAAAAGTTCCGCAAATTCGATACAAGGTAACGAAATTTCACAAGTGCTTTAAAGGATAAGCGGAGAAGAGGGGGAGGCAATATATTATATATTACATATTATATTCATAAAAATATATATAAATATATAAAAATAATATATAAAATAATATATAAAAATAATATATAAAAATATATAAAAATATATATATATGGAAAAAATTCCTTCGCAAAGCAGAGGCGCTGGAATATCTCCGCTGTTCCCAAGTTCATTAACTCCGACCCGAAGGGTTAAATGAGCCCTGCGTCGCGCAAGTTCATTGAACCGTGGCGATAAAGCTTATCGTTATCCAGGGACGGCGAAAGCAACCGCGGACGTTTTGGCTTGTCGCTGGCCTCTCTGGGGGACATCGACCGTGACGGTTACGGTGACTTCGTCGTCGGCGCGCCCTATGGTGGTCCAAACGGTCGCGGTGCCGTCTACATTTATCACGGCTCACGGACCGGGGTACTGGAGAAGTATTCCCAGGTGATCCACGCGGAGGACCTGGACAATCCGGTGCAGACCTTTGGATTCTCGGTAGCTGGTGGCCTTGACCTCGATGGCAATGTTTATCCAGACCTAGTAGTCGGTGCATACGAGTCGGGAGCAGCGATGTTTTTCAGGTTGTTATCAATCATCCTTTGATTCTTGATGCCTTGACATTTGATGTCGAGGATGCCTTTAGGTTGCGTCGAATTTTAAAGTTGAACTTTGTACGTTCTCCAGATCACGACCGGTAATCAAAATGGACTCCTACGTGATCTTTGACTCTGAATCCAAGTTGATCTCCTTGGACAACAGGAACTGCACGCTTTCAGACAACACCAGAGTCACGTGTTTTCCGCTTAGGGCTTGCTTCAAGTACACAGGAGAGGGTGTTCTTACGAGGCACAATTTCAACATACAATACGTACTCGACGTGAAGAAGACGAAGAATCCTAGACTGTTCTTCCTGGAGTTGGAGGGTAGGAACACGATGAATCACACAATCACGGTCGAACGGGATCGCCAGTTCTGTCGCACAGTCCAGGTGAGTAAATAATTGATTTCAATATCATATATTTTCTGTTTCTAAGGCTTACAATTTCGACATTGTTCTTAAAGGTCTACGTGACTCCTAATATTCGCGACAAGCTAACATCGTTGGACGCCGAGATGCGTATGAGTCTAGAGGAAGAACGGATTCCGGATAATCGCCGTCGTGATCCTAGAATGCCACTGAGACCAGTCCTTGGCGCGACAACTTCCAGAAAGGACACTCTTTCTATCAGAAAGAATTGCGGCCCTGACAACATCTGTATACCCGACTTACAACTCAGCGTGAGGTCCAACGTTGCCAGATACTTACTAGGATCTGGCAAAAGGCTGGAACTCGAAGTCCTGGTACAAAACGCGGGCGAGGATGCCTTCGAGGCAACGTATAATCTGCAGTTACCGGCCGGCATCGATTATATCAAAATCGAGCGTATCGAGACCCTGGAGATTCCCGTTCATTGTTCCGCGCCCAAACAATCGAATAATAACACTCTACGCTGTGATATCGGAAATCCACTGCCACAGAGAAAGCTGGTGAAGTTCAAGGTGCTACTTCAACCTGTGACTTCTCACGGGATGAAGCCTATCTATGAGTTTGATATGCATGTCAACACTACGAATCCCGAAAATCCCAGCACGAGCTATGATAACAGCGAGCACTTGTCACTGCCGATTTGGATAGAGACAGATTTGCGCATCGACGGTGAGAGCAAACCCAAGGATCTGTATTATAATCCTGACAATTACACTGCCGTGAATATTACAACGGAACTCGAATTGGGACCAGCGGTGACGCACAATTATACGATTCGCAATCAAGGCCCATCAGATATCGTCGAGGCAGAAGCGTTCCTCGTATGGCCTGCGCAGACTTTATCCGGGAAGATACTGATGTATTTACTGGAACAGCCTGAGACTGCGGGACCAATTGCTTGCGAACCTGCGAACGCGAATTATCTCAGTTTGAAGGTACGTATAAAGCGGAAAATTATTTTTTGACATCACATGTAATATATTCATATACAGCAGTATAAATTATAATAATGTATTGCAGTTGGATCAGCGCAGAAGAGTGCATCTAAATTATCCCGATTACTCCGGCGTAATCCTGGACGAGTCGCAATCAGGCAGAACGATTAATGTTCAAAGAGGTTTCGAGATAGACCGTAACAAAGTGAATCAAAAAGAAGAGGCCGAGATTAATAGTGGCGATAGCTCTAATATCCAGAAATCACGACATTCTTCCTCGTCGTCATCGTCGTCTTCCTCATCTTCTTCCAGCGTTACCGAGTCTAGGAGAATTCAGCTGAACCCAACGGGAGAGAAGCCTGAGGTGCTCACCACGACGTATACGCACAATTCTTCCGGAACTAGCTCGATCGGTAGCGGTGACTTATCCAGCAATCGCGGCGGCGTCGTTTTTCACACGGAATCGAGCGGTTCCACGACTTTAGGCGGGGGATTCCGTGGGTCTGAAGAGGGATCCTTTGGATCGAGATTACCCAATCTCGAACAGTCCTATGGAACTCGCACGAACCAATCCGTTAGGGTGGAAAATCGTTGGGAAGAGAGTGGTGAAGCGCAAGGACATACGATTTCACCTTCGGGAAGACACGATTCAATTATAACTGAGAACGCGAGACGATACCAGGATCTGCTGAGGCAGCAGGAAGAGGCTCGTCTGCGTCAGGAAGAGGAGACCCGACAGAGGAAGTTGCAGGAAGAAGCGCTTCTAATACAGCGTCAGCGGGAAGAAGAAGAACGTATTTTGCAACGTCATCGAGAGGAGTTAGAACGACGTCGGCAGGAAGAGGAACGACATAAAGTGGAATGGCGAAAAGAAGAAGAAGAACGGCGAAGACAGCAAGAGGAAAAACGTCTGCAGGAAGAGAGGGAACATAGGTACAATTACGATGAGGAAAGGCGCTACGGCGTGACCACGGGTGGTTACCATCGAACTACGGAAGATGATTTTATCACTGGCGATCGCGAGGAGACGGTCGGAAGTCGAGAATTTGGTTTGCACAATATCAGCTCCGTGCAAGAACTAGACCAAATCTTGGGCACGTTATCGAAAGACGCGTCTGGTTACCAGGTATATAATAGACAGGGACAACGGTATGTGCGGTTTAACGCGAGATTCAGGACATCTGCCGACAAGAAGGACTACATAGAGTTTCAGGACGGTTCTATGATCCCCCTTCAGGATCGTTATGGTGAACAAAGCTATGTCTCGGAATCCACAGAACGTCGCGACAGTCGATTTCTCAGCATGGAAGGCCAGCCACTTATTGCTCCGGATGGCAAAGGTTACATCATGTTGAAGGATGGCCGAAGGTTCCCTCTTCAGGGCTCTTTCACGCACACCGAAGAAAGAACGTACACTTTGCGTGGTCCGCACGATGGTAGCAATGCTGATAATCAAGGTCAGGGAACTTACAGTCAATCTTGGCACGAGGAATCATCCAGTCGCGGTGCAACTTCGGACGGAGGCTACGAAAGCAGATACGATACTCGTACGCATGAAGAGAGACGAACGGAAGAAAGAACGAGTAACACCAGAGTCTACGGAAGAAACCGTGACCGGTTTAACGATGAGATCCCTACTGACAGACCGGATCACAATGTTCCGAGCTCGAGATACAGACGCGAGAGCGACATGGTCGATGTCGAGGAGTTCAAGAAATTCGAGCGATTGCATAGACATCGACGAGATCTCGAGACGGACGAGAGAGACTTCCCGTCGGACGCAACTGCGTTCCAGGATGACGATTACTATGAGAACGATTCCGAATCGCAGATACCAGTACGGCCGTGTGATGCAGCGAAGTGCGTCATGTTGCGATGCGTGCTGGGACCATTGAAGAAAGATCAAGAGGTCTGGATCAGCGCGAGATATCGCGTGGACGCTAAGACCTTGAAGGAAGTAGCTCTTGAGGAGAAGGTGAAGGTGTCGACGAAGCTGGTGGCGCGTGTCACGAAGCAACCATTCATCGGTACTCCTGCCGAACCGGTCATCAGGAGCGATGAAGTTATGACGAACATCGAACCCAGTGCGGCGCCTTCTACCCCGGACATGATTCCAATATGGGTGGTGGTTCTGTCGGCCTGCGCAGGAATGATAATCCTCTTGCTGCTTATTTATCTGCTTTATAAGGTTAGTCCAAAGACGAATGTAATGCAGAAAAATTACAATTAGCGCTTTACCAAATTTTTTTGTAAGTAAAAACATTTTTCCGAATGATTGAGTAATATTTAAGTTTTCTCCTTTTTGAAAAGATTGATTGAGTCTTCAATATATATATTGATAATAATGAGTGATTGGGATCAGCCAATGATAATCAACCATCTTATTTATCATTTGCAGTGCGGTTTCTTCAAGAGGAACAGGCCTTCCGATGCTCCAGAGAGGCAACCGCTGAACCGAAATGGTTACCAACAAGCCGAGGATCACTAAACGAGGATCACCACTGTCCAGTTTCGTTCTGTCGAAACTTTCGACTTTCTGGCTATATTAGATCAAATCGTAGGCGAATTAGGAATCTCGGCTACGCGATCGAACCATGAAAAACGCCTTGGTCTTCAGATAATCAAGAAAACGCGCGTTGCGTGGACTCGCTTGGTGTAGTCTGCGGACACAGTTGCGACTTCTGTCGAATATCTCATTAGCGTTCAACAGTGCCTTATCCGCAAGATTCCAGGCAAGACGAGCATCTGCCGATGCACTGAAACGTTGGTTTTGGGTGACGATCGATTCGTCACTCGTATACTGCCGCTGAATACTCCTTCCAGCTCCTGCAGCTCGACCACGCAAGTTTCTAGTCAGGAGACGTTTTTCTTCTTTTTTTTAATTATTACCTGTAATTACTTAAGCCGCGCGCACAGTCGGCAGATACGAACGACTATCTCGACATTCTTCGACGAATCGTATCTTCGTGTATATAAGTATATATATAATGTTATTTTTTGTATACCGTCATCCGCGGTAGAACGCCTTGATACGTGCCTCGTCGCTTCTGCTGTCTCTTTACGATAGAGTACAAGTAATTATTTTTTTACCCGTGTTTGGTCGGCACGAACTCGAAAACGATTTCGCATCTCGCTGATGATTCTTTTAGCGGAGCTCATTCGGTGCCGAAAACATCATAGATAATCTCTTCTTTAAGACCCCTTTCACACGAGCATTTGATGGCCGGATATTGTGCCTTGAATATTAAATCGCGCCGTAGATAATTTTTCAGACATCTCTTTTAGATTGTTTTTTATAGTTTCGTATTGTTTAGATGGTGCTTTGTTAGCATTTCGAATTTAGACCCGTTTGAAAGGGGCCTAAATCTCCCCGAAGAGCGATTTTGAAATCGCATGGGATTTTTTAATTATTTATTAAATTTGTATGTTATATACATAATACCGTAACGTATGCTTGAGCGCTGTAACAATAGCGTGATGCGTCGTCACGCGCGCAAAATGAATGTGTGTACAATCTGTAAATTATTAATTTACGTTACTAAAACTATCCACGAAAAGTGGTTTAACGCAATAATATTTGATTAGAAAAGATTTGTATCTTTCTGATATAAATAGGAAATTAGAACTGACTCTTGTACATACAACGTTAAGATATAATATTAAAAAATATATATATACATATAATGAAATTAACACTATTTTGTGTATATTGCTAATTTCTTCTGCAATAAATCTGTTAAAAATTCGATTATAGCTGAAAAGAAGAAAAATTACAATTGAATGAATTTGTACAATCATTTATTGTAAAATTACAATGACGTAACAGCGGTTGACATAAATCAAATGTTTGATTACCATCAACGTGTGTACTGTCTGTGCTATTTATTGATCGCATTGACCGCTGAAAGTACATAAGTTATATCGTGCACAAATTATAAGAAAATTCCTCCGGATATAAAAAAATATATTAATCTCGTCTTTTTTTAAATATTTGGACAGTATCCTTCATATTCTTTCATTGGTAAAATGTGTATAAAAATAATTTATAATGCATACAGTTGTCAGTTTGTAAAATATACTACCATATTTTTGTTAATAGATTTTTTTGCGTTTTGAGAGCCTTTTGCGCAAATAGATTCGAAAAATGGCAATGAATAACATTTACCGTGACTGGTATTTGCGCAAATGTAAAGGCGACTGAATGTATGTGTGTATGTACGTGAACGTGTGTGTGAGCGTGTGTGCGTACATGTACGTGTGTGTGACCCAGGAAACTAAAATCCATGAAATATTTTATATAAAAAACCTGCATGCAAAATTCGACTTCGCAAAATTGTACAAAAGTTGATACGCTAAAGAAAATACGTATAAAAGAAAATAGTAAGATATTACTTCAGGATACATAATTCGGTTATTGCTATTGTGCTACAACTATTTACGTCTACACTCGGCAATTGCATTCCATCGAGATGGGATACAATTACCTTTGGGATACAATATGAATGACAGGAAATTAGAATGAATATTCTATCGGGCAGTGCGAGATCATTACTGCTCCTCAAAACGCCAATATTAGACAATATATACAAATTTGTATCAGGCTTAAATTCTAATTTAAAATCACGATCAACAATTTTCTCATTCAATCCTCTTAACGGACTATATGCGATCGACAAGATAGTGACAAAAATGTATGATTTGGCATATTACCATTGAATAAAATATATATGCATACCGTATATTCTCGGTATACCAATGCAACAATGATCTAAAACATGAGCGAAAACAACGCTAAATGAATATGTCCTCAAATCTGCCATTCTTTCAATTTCACGATGTTGCGGATCCCCTTGAAAAATTCCGTAATAATATTACGTGTGCGTTGAATAAATCTGATCTCTGTGAATGACGAGTACGCGAACCTATCTTTAACATTGGATTAAACATCGACACTTTATCGACGAATATGAATACCGTTCACCGAGTATTCAACAATGATGGACACATGAACATTCATATCATCTAATCGTCATTATCACTATTGATTTCATCGTCTATATCGTTATATATGTTATCCTCATATCAGCTGTCAGGAACCTAAAATCAAATAACATTTAAAGACATAAGTTTAACAGGACTTGATGAGAGATGACACATAGTAATATAAAAATGTTCGTTCTTACCTTCCACTGTAATTGGGTGCCCACTTCGTAGAGTTCCTTCAGCGTTTCTGTCAATGCGCCGGAGATTTCCAGTTCCTTGTACTTGCGATACAGTTCTAACGCTGCCCGCGCATCCTCGGCTGAATCGTGAGTTTCAGACTGAATGTTTTTACCCAAAAAATGCCAGGTCAAGAAGCGTAACGATACCATACGATGATGAGGTAAGTGGAATAACAAAACTGTATCTACTATTTGCTCCGGCGGCACTACCAAATTTATTACCCTGTAAAGTTCACGCATTTAAACAAAAAATATCACCAATGAGATGACGAATCAGTATTATAGATATCAAGCAGGATTTTACCTAAAATCATTTTTCAAACCGTGCCCGACGAAGATTATGCCGTTGTCTACTAAGAACCTTAACTTTTGATACGTCGATTTCAGAGTTGTAAGATGTTTGCTACTAAAGTTCGCGTCTAAATCACCCGGTTGGATCCCGCTGAATTTTGTCAGATAATCGACCACCTGTTCCTGAGTGCTTATATAATCGTCTATAAACGGCGTACCTTCCAATGGACCTTGCCTATTCATTATAAAGCGAGAAAAATATTATTGCGTAAAATAACTCGAATATTAAGCGCATTTTTTATCTGATCGGATTAAAATCTCTCCGTTTATGGAGCATTACTGTTTATATGATAGTTCAGATAAATCATACCCGCGTATACAGGTGATTCGCGCGACCGACATATGGCTCGGTTTTATAGTTGACATTTTTCCATCGCTCCGTAGCTCGGATTCTTCCTGATTTAAGGTAACGAATTCTGCGTCGATCCCTACCAACTCTCCTGCAACAATAATGCATATTAACGAGGATATAGATGATCTATATTAAAATTGTACAATAATTAAATATCAAGAGCGGAATTACAGAAAGGGATTGCTACGATAGAGGAATCTACCTTTCTTAGGCATTTCGTCTGATGACAGAGGGGTAAACGTGATCCCTCTGGTTCCGCCGCTGCGAGCGATACATTTATCTTCTCCAAATACGTCATATGTAAGAGGACTAACAAACTGTGTCGCTTCGGGTGCAGGTATCGCTGTGTAATGGAGCACACACGGTACTTTCCAATCGAGATTAAACCACACCGCTTCCTGCGGTGTGACTGGTTGTATACTATAACAAGTGTCGCGTCGATAATAAATAACGTTGAAACATAAACGAATTTTTTTTCAAACGTTAAAAGACTCACCAGAAATCATTGAAAATGTACCATTGCGATACGGCATTGCCTGCCGATCGTTCATGATAATTTGGTCCAACTCGTAACAGTGCTACAATATTCCTTCGTTCTTCGTTATTCTTATCGTCGATATAACAGACGACGGCACTGAGACCGTACCGTATCTTTTGAATATTATCAGAGATCTCCAGATTTGTACTTTTCGCTTCACCATCTTCCACATTCGATACTATACTACAATTTTCAACATTTTCTTCCTCGACATTCTCGGAAACTACTTGTATCGTTTTGTCATCTTGGCCGTTCTCTATTAGACTCGTCTGTGCGGACGTATCATTATTCGATTCGTTTTTTAGTTCGTTGATCTTTTTAACTGACATCTCTCCATTTTCTTCGAGAGAGATCTCTATGTTATGAGGTATCCAGGAATGTAAGTAATACAAATGACTAGGAGGCGATGTAACGGACGCCGTCGACGAGGTAGATGGAGTGGAGGATGACGTTAATAATTTTTCTGTCTCTGCATAATAAATTAATAGTTAGAGCAACGTTATTTCAGAGCAACGTATTTAAACTGTACAACGAGGTATTTGCGTACCTGAGTCGCGGCCAACGTGCCTGAATCGACAGCCAGTTCGCGTGCAATTATTGCCATATCGACAGGGCTTCGCGGTTACGGGCACAGGACTGGAGCTGGGACTGCTTTCCTTTCCCGTCAACACGTTTTGCACCACAATGTCCATTTGATTTTGCCAAAACGCCTTATCCTGTAATAATTCAATCTCATGAGTTTGGATAAATGGGGCAAAGCATGCGGCTTTTGTGCTTTGATTTTGTACACGCTACGATCGTATATCTAATTTCATGTTGTAAGTACCTGCTGAGTATCTAAGCCGCAGTTTAAAGCCAATATTTGAGGTAGTTTAGTCAATTGTCGAGACTGGAGAGTAGGTGTAAATTTCTGGCAATTGTCACACCATGCGGGTGTAATTTTCTCAGGTCTTAAACTGCGGGCAAGAACATTTGTGAACGGTACCTCTTCAGCTACAAAAGGCAAATCTTGTATTCAACCGCGAATATGGATGTGCGCGTTAAGTTAAGGTCGCACGAAAAGTCAGTTGAGGTCAGCGTGTAGAAACTTTAATATATCTTGAACGTTGTATCATAATCTCTTTGTCGGATTTCATGATCTTGGATACTTCAAAAATGCAAAAATCATATTATTAGACTGTGACACTTTTTCTTATACCTCTTTGCTTTAAAATACTCGAATATCTGAATATGTACAGGCAAAGTTTCAATCATTTTACACGCTAAATTCACTTTCCGTCCAGCCAAAACTTTGGATACATTACTTGAAAATAGCTTACAAGGATTAATTATTTCCGGATAAACTAAGTTACAAAGTAACATAATGGAATGTTTTGTAGCTTCTTGCCCACATTTGAGACAGCGATGTATGTGCATTTGTTCAGATCCAAATAGACGACTGATCTCTGTTTCGTCATCTCGCACTTCATTATTCTCTTCGGTGGATTTTTTGGTGGTCTTGTCTACCCGTAATGAATGCACATTCAAAGATAAAATAAACAAATATTATTAACGATATCATCACAATTAAAAAATATTTTCACAAGATATGTGTAATAATTCTATAGCAGTATTTAGCAATGACGCAATATACACGCGTTTATAATTTCCGATGTTTTGTAATAATAGTTAAATATATTTTTATTTATTTGGAACATTGTCGAATTTAGAAAGTTTATAAATCTTGATTTTTAAACTGCAAACTAGATATCATTGAGATAATTTTATTCTCTAAAATACTAGATAATTTGACTTCTCGGTGTTACGTATTATCATGTTGATACTTTTAACGCATGGATATTAATCACATATTTTTAAATCCCAGGATTCTCGTGTAAAAGCAAAATCATGCAACTTTTGGAAAAAGTAAGGTAGAAGGGGCGCTGGCTGCTCTTCTTACTATAAAAAAATATACATAATATAGAATAAAGCGTTCTAAGGAATAACAAAAAGCCATAACTTATTAGTTTAATATAAAATCAATAGATACATTCTAAAAACAATATACGCATCGGCGTACATTAAAAAAGTTGCAGTTGTGAGATATTCTAAGAATGCAAGATATAATAGAATCGTAAAGTATTCTATTAAAATGAAAGTAATGTTTCTGCAATTGCGCGTTATAAAAAATTATGTTCACAGTTATACAATCATATATAATCATATAATCCTCAGTTATTTCTTGCTCTTCGGATATATCGCTGCAACTTTGGATCAAGTAAACAGGTCAAATAAATCACATACAAATTGAAAAATAAACACAAAGTGCCCAGTGCAAAGGTTACACATAAATTGTGTTTACCTTTCGATGTGATCCACATATATTTACCATCCTCCTCCTGCTTCCTCTTTTTTTTCCTCTCATCGTCATGGCTTCTATATCGAGAACCGAGGTCCTCAAGAATGCTAGGAAAGTCCTGTTCATTATAAACAAATGGAGGGTATTTGGAACCTGATTTAAGTCGAGCTGCCTCTTCTTCTTTTTGCTGTCGCTTCCTAGTTTCCAGAATCTCGTAGTGTATTTGATGTAGAATGAATCTATTCCAACTCTAATACAAAATTCAAATAAAAAATAATTTTTGTGTCAATGTATTATCGATTGCAAATTTCTAAATACATGTACCATGCGATTTAATTTTTCGCTTTTAATAAATATTTAAACGTTTAGTAAAAAAACATATTTTCAAAAATATAAATTTGCAAACGTTCATGCATCAAATAAAAAATAATTGAAAAATTTGAAGTTTATTCTTCTACTTCAAATAAAAATATATTTTGGACATTCGTTCTGACGCAAGCTATTAAAATGTAATTATAATTCACGTATTTTAATGCTGGACTTTGTAACTATTATCATACTTGTATGAGCACAATCAGATTGATCTTTTTCTTGGATTCTGGATCGTTCAATATAAGTCCTAAAGCTGACGCTTCGCGTACTGTCCTAAAAGCCCTAAGGAAATTCGCAGCTTGGCAGGGAAATCCTCGTGATGTATCCAGCATGTGAAACAAGAATCCCAATTCGCAAGAAAGACAGAACTCTCGTTGGCATGAATGTGAGAGCAATGCTACCCTTACAGGCTCGCAATAGTAAAGCAACTGCAAAGCACGAATGTATGGCGTCTGATCTCTGACTTACTTTATTCGTTGACCCGATTTATCTCGGGCACTAGTTTTCTTGAGCTTACCTGCAGCATAGCATTGCAATAACTGTTGGGGAGTGTAGCCTCCAGGCCGCAAAAGCTGGTTCGATTGTATTGATCGAAATCGAAATCATCGTAACCAAGCCGTGAGTATTTCAACTCAATTTTACGATAACGCTTAGGAATGGCTACAAAGGTGCCGTCATCTGTTTTAGACCGTGAGTCCCCCGCGAAAGGCTTCGCGACTAAGCCACGTCGTTTTTCCACATTGTACGGTATCTGCAAAAGAGGTATTATTTATTTTTATTCCACCGTGAAAATTGGTTATTTTTCGTCAAGTTTCTGTCTTATGGAATTTGCCATGCGTTACGCATGAATTATCGAGACCCAATTTATACAGTTTAGTGCATGATAGAGAGCAGACTTTTGGATTGTGTGAAAAAATAAATAATACCTATTAAAGAACGCGTTGTGGGAACTGAACCGATAATGCGGCGCATCGTATTAAAGTTACGCATACTGTTGTATGTCATACAACCTTTATTATTTCACTCAAATACAATTTCGAGTATACATTTCATGCGGAACATATTCTACATGTAAATATAATCGCCTATCGAGATTGTTGAGCGGAAATCATTAAACGAAAATAGACAAAATGCAATCGATCATAAATACATTGCGCGGATTGCGGGATTGAAGGCAGTAGAATATCACGCTGATCGATAAGATATAGGAATTGTGGAAACTTTCGGCACAGAAGATATATTAGAAACAGAAGATATATTTATTCATGTTTCTTCTTCTTTATGTCGGGTGTTCTGTAAATGTCAACACAAATAACTATAAAAGAAAATAAGACTTATACTATCGATATACTAATGATATAGTTCAATGCACGTTTTTTCTTAGACGCTGCTGTAATTTTCCTGAAAAATATTCCTCAATGCGCAATGTTCAAATTGCGGTATTCAGATTTATATTAAACAATTGTGTCTCTGTAAAGCAAAGAAAGTTACAAGGCCATAACTTTGTTAAACGTATAATCAAACTAAAAAACTCAACTTTTAATTTATAATATACTTCAGTTCTAAGAAAAATTTATTGTAATATTGTGATTTGTATAGTAATAAAAGAAGAGATATATATTATATACGTAACATTTAATAATGATAGAATTCATCAATTATGTATCACTCTCATATATTTCTAGTTATTTAAACTAATAATAAAAATATATTTAGGATTTAGAATGCATTTATATGCTACAGTACTTTGATGTACTCACAGCAGAAATATATTTTTATTATTTATTATTTTCTTTACGTGTAGAAATTGGCACATTGTTGAAGATATTGGATCCATAAGATTTAGATATAAATCGATAAATAAAAATATGCATTTTATATTTATCGTATGTCAAATCATTATTTTTCCCAACTTCATATAAACGCAATATCAAATATTGATCAAATAAAAATAAATAGATTCTTGTAAATGTCACTAACAAAACATATTATAATCAAAAATTAATAGTATTTTTAGTATTAATACAATAACGTAACAATTTTAATTTCATATTATTTTTCGAAATTACAATTATTTTCTCTCGTGTAGAATATACTGTAAATTGATGATTATATGAAATAAAATAACGAGACGAATATAAGAGATTTCAATATTTTACACTCACAGTGTATACTTATAATACAACTTGAAACTGTTAAATTTTTTTGTATGCTACTATTGTAAAATTAGTAGAATACTGTGAACTAGCTTACGAAAATATATCACGTCTCTTTACAGACTATAATAATTATCACGAAATGTTATCAGTCTTAATCACATTATAGCAAATTCCTTTTTTCTAAAAATTAAAATGTTGCTTCAATGTGTGTGTGTGTGTGTGTGTGTGTGTGTGTGTGTGTGTGTGTGTGTGTGTGTGTGTGCGTGCTACATTGAGCCTTAATTTTCACGTCGACAGTATATTGCTTTAATGGATCACGCTAGTAAAGCTTCAAAATCATACACATCTGTATATTAATATACTTTTCATATATATATGTATATATCAATTTGGGTAGTAATCATATATATATAGAAGCGATATTAAATTCGATATCAAGTCATAAGTTGAATGGGTTTCGAAATTGATAAACAGAGATAGGAAAAATCATTGAGGATATATAAATGGAGTTTAAGATAATTTGAGAAGAGATGGAGGAGAATATTGTAATAGAGTGGGAGAATATTGTTTCCTCACTTGATTTCTGCGAAAAGCCTGAGGATTTGGCGCGTATCCTATTGTTCCCTGCATTTTCATTGTGCGCAAGATTTCGGGATCTATTGGTGGAGTTTTCCTGTGAAAGAATAACAATCAATCTACTTGTTTCTCGGCTGTACAAAAACGGAAACATACAAAAAATACCTACCTATAAACTTTTTTTAAATATTCTTCAGGCCAATCACTTAGAAGTGGTTGATCTGAATATATCATTGGTATTGTACTATACGGTGTAACATCGTCATCAAAAGGAATCGATGGTATTGTCTCAATTGGATCGGCAAACTCCGTAGGCCTAAACAAAATATAAATATATATGCTTATTATATATTTCCAATTTAATTTTAATTATTCTTTATTATCAGCTATATTCATTTTCCAACTGTTCTTGATTTTATATATGTAATATAAATTGTTTGTTAATTACTTCAGTACGTAACATATTTATTAATTTTAAAAATTATTTTAAATAATTCCTGACCTTGAAAATGTATTAAATTGAGGTTCTGGGTTGTTGGTAGACATTAGATGTATAGAGCCTGCCAAGTCTCCAAAACAAAGACACTGAGATGTGGAAGCTACATCAAATGATAATATCGCCGCACCACCAGTAGCAACCTAATAATATATACGACACATATTTCTCTCTCTCTATGTATATTCTCTATATATCTATTTTTTTTAATTTCTACTTAAAATTTTTTACTCATTCTAAACACACAAGTTTACCTGATATAAACACGTCATTGATGGTTGTACATTAGCATATATCGTATCAAGTAGTTGCATTTGTCCTAGCGGCGATACCACTGCGAGGCGACTGGAATAACTTGGTAGGAACTTCAATAAAAGAGGGTATACCATAGTGGTGACTGGGCTTAATGCTCTCATTTGTCTCAGGTCATAGGCCATTAAAAATCGATCGACGGTAAGGCCCTGACGACTAAATAATACAATCCATAAATATTTGTATGTGTGTTTGAATATAGATTGTTAAAAATTTTCTGACTATCTTGTGCCTTACCTGTTGCTGAACCCACATGTAACAAGATAATTTCCTTGAACATCGAAATCACTTAAGGAACCACTATGCGTGTCCAGAGTATGTTCTATTGATAATGTATTTGGATCCCTGAGATCTATTCTTCCCGCAGGATTACCAGCACAGATAAGCCTACTATGTTGTCTCAATATCGCACAACCATTCTCACCTACATCCACCTACAAACATAACACATCACATATTGTGCTCGGAATTAATTTAACATCTTATTGATAGATTCTTACTAATCCAGTCTCTTTTCCTCTAGTAAGGTTAAAATCAACTATTTTATCCTGATGTCCACCCATGAGTAATCTGGTTGGAGAGATTTGCGACATACACTGCATATCGTTCATGTTCACTGACCTACAACAATCTAAGTTCGCTCAAATCCGTGGATGATATTGCTAGTACAAAATATTAATATGTACATACGTATGGGTAAATATAGGTATGCCTCTCCGCAATTGACACCTCAATTGACTCTGAGTCAACACTAAGATACCCTCATCTATAGTATGTATGTGCCGTATCTCCTGCGTCGCGTGGACTTGAAAAGAGGTGTATTTTTGTAAACCAGGCCCATAGTAGGATGTTACGTGACCCTATAATAAACTGATGTTACTAAACTATAATACATATTTGGTATCTCGGATAAATAATGCCCTGTATCAATAATGTACCCCTTGATTCCCCATCCACATAAGCTCCTCGACCGTATCGAAAGTGGCAGTGGAAACTCCAAATCTATCTCCGCCATCGGCGAGCAACGTTCTAGTTTCGTGAAACTCGGCCCCGGCAAAGTCCTCTCCAAACTGTTCCGTCGCAGGTACATACTCATCTCCAGGTACAACATAATTACATTCCTCCCCTGGAATGAGAATCGACCAGTTGAAAATCGAGCAAGCCTATATTCTTTAAGCACTTGTATCTTTTATCCATAAGCGACAAACAGAAGGGTATTCCTACTAACGCATTAGAAAAACTTTTTATTTGTTTATCTGACAAATAATTAAATATCACGTAAAAATAAATGTAAAATAACAAACATTACATCTGTTGACAGTTTATAAACTATATTTCTGTAAATTATATCTTCGTCGGAGGTTAAACCCATTTCTAAATATTTTCTACTCGCCAAATAATAGATATAAATAAAATACAAGATTTTACATCGCCAGATATGATCTCTACATATCCAAAACAATTTTTTAATATTAATTGTTACATGTATAAGATAGAAACGCCGTCGCTAACAGTCGATTTTAAATTGGAGAAGAAAACAATTCGTTATTGTTATTGCTTCAAGGGTTTTTCGTAATCGCTGTATTAAGTGGTCTGTTCTTTGTTGCTGCACTTCTGAACTAGTGCAATAAATTAGAATGA
>NJRQ01000173.1:234079-250158 GCA_003063805.1 Aphaenogaster ashmeadi | reverse complement strand
TATACATTCACAATAGATGTCTAATGGACGTCCATTATGGATTTGTAGAAGATATCTATTGTAAAGATAGTATAGATCTCTATTAGAGATCCGTCTGACTTCCACCATGGAGATAGACGTCGCATGGAGCTATAGAGGTTGTATCGACGTCTAATGGACGCTATGTTCTGTGTGGGTAAAGATGTTCGGTAATTAAAGAACGTGTTAAGAAGCACGTCTGCAACACTCAAACACTGTCAAAAAAATTATGATGATAAATTAGATAGTTACAAACTTTGCTATAAGCTATCGTTAGAGGCTGCGTTCGGGGAGACGCTATTAAGGCTCAGACACAATGAAAGGAATAAGGAACAAGGAATTAAACATAGGGAATTGGGATGTGGAAGAAGGAAGAAGGAAGATATTTTCCTTCTTCCTTCTTCCACATCCCAATTCTCTATGTTTAATTCCTTGTTCCTTATTCCTCTCATTGTGTCTGAGCCTTTAGCGCTAACAGCGTCGTTCTATTTTTGTCACCTACTGAACAAGGACAGAGCACGCTCATAGCGCTAAAAGCGTGCTCGCCGAACGCAGCCAGAGAGAAACCTTAGGCCGGTATTCATAGTCGGTTTTCTTATTTTAACACCGTCTTAAGTAACGTCTTAAGACGCTAAGGCCCAGTTCCACAATATCCAGTTAACTTAACCGGTCGGTTATTCCATTGGAATTGACCAATCGCATTTGTTAATTTTGCTTAACGACAAATATGATTGGTCAATTCCAATGGAATAACCGGCCAGTTAAGTTAACTGGAGATTGTGGAACTGGGCCTGATACCGAATACGGCTCTGTGATTGGTTCATGACATCTTAAGATTGTACTTAAGATGGTCTTAAATATAAGAATTAAAATGCGAACTTCAACTACATTCTATAATTTGGTATTAACTTATAAATATCTTATAAAAAGATAAGACGGCTTATACATTTTCCTAACAAAATGTTTGTGCAATTGTTTACTCCTTTCAGATACTTTAATCAGAATGAATATTGTATTGATTTTTAAATTTCTCGTCTGTCTGATTGTTATATGTCAATCAATTTAAAACTATCGAGGGCGGAGTAGCATACGAATCGTCAAATCGAATCTGCAGAATGCAGCGCAAGTCGTATTCGTAATACCAAATTATACATAACAGATGATATTCGATATAAAATTATTTTACAAATCGTGAAATGATTTGTAAAAGTAGAAATCCACAAATGGATGTAGCACGGACACGCATCAGAATGCGATCATAGATATCTATGAATGCGATTTATCGACAGTGTCGGAAAATGGATGTGGCTAGCTAATGCCAAACTTTAAAATGGATGTAATGGCGTTAGTGTACAGGGGGTTTCAACGGTCCCACGTAAAAAACCGGGATGGCCGCTCTCAGCCTTCTTTCTGCTATCGTAGTGGTTGAATTAACCTTTGATTATTTTGTCATCGATAAAAAAGAAAACATAAATGATATATAAATATGAGATATATGTATATATATTAAGATAAATATTTTTGGGAAACATTTGAGACAAAATTAATTTTGTATTTTGTAGACTGCAGTTGTACAATTATGGACACTTTAGACTTTTTTTCAAACTTTTCCAATTTACATTATTCTAATACTAGTGAAAAAATATGACACTAATTATAAAATTATATGCATATATACAAACTCAATATATTATTTCACACATTTCTCAAGTATAAATCTCGATCGTATGATTATTATGATTCAGGCCCAGCCATCTTTTCGTCCGTAATCCAGGAGATTAAATTGATGCATGTCTCCTGCTCCAAATAAATATATCCTATAAGTAAACCTTCGAAAATACCTAGAAATATACCAACAAGCACATCCAGTAAGTGATGTCTTCTCATCAATAATCTGGACATGCATACAGAGAAGGACCATGCTAGCAAGGGCGGGGTGTATATCAAAGATACAGGCCACAGATGGAAGAAGAAATATACAATAAATGCTGAGCGAGATGCATGTCCAGATGGAAAGGAGTATTTGTCAGGACCCAATACAAATAGATCATCATTAGCGGTCGGTCGTCTCCTTCTCGTGACTGCCTTGAGCACAGCAACTAAAATGATGTCGAGCACCAATCCTGAAATAATTTTTCTACTTATATATCTTAATCGATCGATCTTGAGTAATAGAATCAATTTTAAAGAAATAAATTTTAAATAATAGAAGAATTTTGTACTTGAGTTATACCTATTAGGAGATTAATTTGCATTTGATACAAGGTTTTGATGTTGAGAACCCAAATTAATACGAGAGACATTGTAAGCCAAGGTATGCCGTGGCATGATATCTATAGAAAGAGGCAACAAATGAGTACAATTAGAGAATAATAGTTATAAACTAATATTATATTATCTAGAATTTATAATAGTAACCAATAGAGAACTAAATAATTATACATACCTCTAATAATTTATAATGCACTTTTAACTGTCTTAAGGGCAAGATCTTCTCCACCAATTTGATTAACTCGTCTGTCAAATAGGCATCCACTGCCAATACTTTCCTCAACGGTGTTGGGACTCGTCTTTTGTCAGACTTGAAAGTATAAAAAATAATTATTATTTTTATATTTTCCTTCGCAAGTAAATATATTTGTAGAGAAAAAGGGAAATAATGTGATTGGATATATACTGTCTTCTCGACTTATATTTAAAAAATATAATTTATAAAGAAATAACTGGAGTGAATTAATCATTATAATAATTATTACAATAAATGTGTGACGTTCAATACAGACAAAAATAATTAGCTAGGCGCATAAAATGGGTTACGAAGGATTGAAAGTTACCGTTTCCATGTTGTCTTCCACTTGTAACAGCTCTTAACGTGATAAGAAACGTACTGATATTATATTATCGCAATCGATAGATCACATCATCTACACCTACAGCGTTAAATAACCACAAAAGGATCAAGACTGTGTTAAATAGCAGCACAAGCAGCTGATACAGCACATTTCACATGTTGTACGAACAAATAACGTCAACAGTTCGACAGATGGCGTGCGTTGTCAATACGCGCTGTTTTTCCACTCATCATGCTTTCTGCCAATTTCCACTTTATCGATAAGTAGAAACAGCTGATAATTAAATCAACACTAAAACAAATGAGAACGTTGATGTTATTATTAATATAATAATATGTGTTTTTGGATTAAACATCAATAACGTTGTAAAACAGCGACTAAATAATTCACTCTTTTATTTCCTACATTTTGTCAAATTGAAGGAAAGAAAAAATTTCGATTTTTCATTTTTGTACTATTTTTTTTACAATTTTTTATCTCCATTATTGAACCGGTGGCGTCGCTCAAGAAATGGCAATAGCTAACATTTCAAGAATACCTGGAAATTCAAGTCTGAAAAGCTTGACCCACGAAGGTCTAATTTCTCGAAAATCGGCAAAGAATCCGGAAAATATAATGCTACGATGGTATAAGGTGAAGACAAGATTCTGGGCAAGGACGTCCACAGGGGGAGGGAAGGGAGCAAGAGGGACATTTGCCCCTCCTAGAATTAGCAAAAAATTAACTATTTGCTCTCTCTCTTTGAATAAAGGAAGGGCAAGTTGTGTTAACTTTACCGATATCTGCCCTAATGTATAATTTTCCACAAAAAGTGTATAAATTTCAAATTATAAGTATTCTAATTCTGAAAGTAACATTTTGAATCATGCCCTTCCTGGAAAAATTCCTGCGGACGCCCTTGATTCCGGGTAATGCAATTTCAAAAGCTTTAATTGTTGCAAAGTGTCTTTACTATCTTCATTACAGTATGAAGAAGACTGTGGCTACTGTGCCAACGCAACACACAGTTACAATGCATGAGTACAATATGCACGCCCCGGGTACATCCACAATTGGTGCAACCTGACGTGTTAAGGCATTCGTGACGCCGATTGTACATATCACACTGAAGAAAGATCACAGCTCGTTGAGACTGCGTAAGCTTGCCGAAGACCCGTCGATGCAGAGATCACAATTATATTTTCTGATTACGAAAATACATTAGAATTATTCCTTCAAACTTATTTACAGTCTTACAAAATTACATATCTGACATATTTGTCTGTATTTTGACGAATTTATTATAATGATTTCTGTAGAGACAAAACGATCTTTATAATTCTTTTCGAGTATCACATATATTAATACATATATCGTTAAGAAATGATGAACGCGTTAAGAAATGGAAGTAAAATATGGAAATCACACGAATAAGGATATTTGATCGTTGTACTATCAGTTTGAGAATGCACATATACTTATTTTATTTAATTCGTCTCGGGTGCCTCCAGAAAAGTTTACATCAGAGTAGTGTTTTTTAAGAAAATAATTTCTTCTTACAATTAGCTTCATCTCAAACGGAAGCTTTGTTACATCGTTGATTTAGTTGCATTTAGTTGAATTTAGGAATACTATCTTACTTCTGATGTATACATTTCTAAAACGTTCATTAGAAAAAAACATATTTGTATTATATTCTTGCGCGATAAGAAGATTGATAATAAAATTTATTAATAAATCACAGTTAAGTTAGATTGATTGCAGTTATTTTCGTTTGATTATGCGATTTTAAAGCATATTGTGCGATCAATATGGAAAATAGAGATTACTTTATTAAACATGTTAGTCCGGGCATGTGCTATGGCAATTCAGCTTTCCACTGTAGTTCGCGCGATAACTTTTGATCCTGAAATTTGATTTTGTATATTAATCATCGTCTTAAATATTTCAAATGTTGCTTGACTAGAAAGCAGAACTCAATGGATAGCGTGAATATAAAAGCGTCGCGGAGATGGAGCACCATTGAAGCCGCCGTAAGGGATGCGTTGGAAGAGATAGTTGCAGATCTGTTTCCTTAGCGAGAAATGTTTTTTGACGTTGCACGAGCGTAAAAAAGGTCATTGGACGTGATCGTTGTGCGTTGCGTGTAATCTGTTGACAAGTGACAGATTCATATATCTTTTGAAGCGGTCGATAAGCTAACTTTATTTAATTGTACAAGAATTATCGTGTGGGAAAACATACCGTATCGTCGAAGATGTGTATCCTTAGTTTTGTGACCGATACTAGTACAAGGAATTTGATGGATTGATGTATTACTGAAAATAAGACGTTTATCTATTTAAGAAGATGTTTGTTATGTACACGGAAAAAAAAAATTTGTTAACTTAATGTGTTAAGTTATAAATGTTTAAGTATAAATGTTTAAGTTATAAATGTTTAAGTTAAATAAATAAATACTTGAACTAAATAAATTTTATTTAATTGAAAGATTTAGTCAAGTTAACAAATTTTTTTTCCGTGTACATAAAATCTATCATTTATCTATGAAGGAAAACTCAAGACTTTATCATGCTTCCGGATACGATTAATCTACTGCAGTTTTATATTTGTTGGACTTGACATAATGCTTTGCGATAGTTTTACCGCATAGTTCTCTAAGCCTTCGAATCATTGCATGATTATAATCAGCAAATTGTATTTTTAAGATCTCTAAATTCCTCTAAATAATCAAAATTCTTTAATTTTGTATTATACCCGCTTAAATTAAATTGAAGACGAAGTATATTAGTAAAGTACATTTTTTGTCTATTATATATATATTACTGGCAGACTAAACTACTATTTTTTGAAGTATATTAATTTTCGCTAATTTGTGAAAAATAATTTGGACCGCAAAGAGTTAATAAATCTTCACCTGTTCTCGTGCCGCTTTAATGGCGTCGGATTAGACGGGTACGATGATGGAGAGCGTTAGTGACAATCCGGATTTCTTCGTCCGATTCGGCCGATTGGCGCCGCGTCAGCCCTTTACTCGGTGTACCGCAAAGAGACGAAGTAGCGGCTTGCTTCGCTTGTGGTATTGGAAACGAGGAGCGACGGATGAGCGGAGGCGGCCGCGCTCCTGAGGACGGATAATTAAATTTTTTCGTCTTATCGCCGCTAATCGGATTAAGACGGCCTCGTACTGATCGCATTATACTAGCAATACCTTCCAGTGTCTTAATCAAAGATGTCATTATAAAATATTTGTGTTTTCCGCTTAGCCAAAACATAAATTTTATTTTAAAATTCTTACTAATAATACTTTTTTTCATCAATAATTTTTCGTTAAAAATACAGACAGATCTCTGGAGTACAACATGGAGTATTGTTGCAAAAACAGATACATGAAAAATAACAAGATTTAAATCTCTGATCATTTTTAATTCTGTCAAGGAATCCCACGAGATAATTGTGTTCGTAGAAATTTATCGACTTTTTATTAGGTGTACAAATAAGTTTCCGCCGTTTTTTATCAAAAATTGGGCATTTATTGTAAAAGAACGGAACCTTATGTTTTATTCGAAGTATTGTCCATCGCTTGCCACTACTTTTTCCCATCTTTCTGGCAGCATACGGATACCGCGTCGGAAGAATGCTTCATCTTTTGAGGTTATCCATGAATCGACCCAATTTTTGGTATCTTCATATGATGTGAAGTGCTGCTCAGCCAGGCCATGTGCCATCGATCGGAATAAGTAGTAGTCCGAAGGGGCAATGTCTGGTGAATACGGCGGGTGAGGTAAAACTTCCCAATTGAGTGTTTCCAAATAGGTTTTGACCGGCGCCGCAACATGTGGACGAGCATTATCATGCAGGAGAATAACTTTGTCGTGTCTGGAGTAGTAGTGGGCGCGCTTTTCCTTGAGTGCTCGACTCAATCTCATCAATTGTGTTCGGTAGACAGCTCCAGTAATGGTTTCGTTCGGTTTGAGCAACTCATAATACACTTTCGGCCTTCCGCTACGTTTTTTGTCTTCGATGTCAAATTCACCGTTCTTAAACTTTTGAAACCACTCACGACAACTTCTCTCACTTAAGGCAGCCTCTTCATATGCTTCTACAAGCAATCGATGCGCCTCAGTTGCAGATTTCTTTAAATTGAAGAAGTAAATCAAAAGTTCCCGCAAATGACGCTTATTCGGCTCAAAACTCGACATTTTCGCACACAAAAGAATATATTATACTGATAAAAATTCACTAATATTTCAAGGTTATGTTGTTGACAGATGTCCAACCTTACGATAATGGCGTTTTACATCTGACAATTTTAACCATAACTTATTGGTGGCGCCAACTTTTGTCAAACGGCGGAAACTTATTTGTACACCTAATATATATCTCGCATATATTTTTTAATGCTCATAAATATTTAGAAATTATAATTCCCTATTATATTTCGCACACATACCTAACAGACGCATTGCGGAACGGTGCATTCCTGGTATTTCAAAGGACTTTTGGCTTCTAATTAATTCTCTTGAAATGGGACGTCTTATGGCGGGTATGTCCACGTTGGAGGAGCATCTCCGCGAAATAATCGTGCCTGCCCTAGACGAATCCTTATGCATTTTTGAAAAGAGAAGGTGCAATAGTTTCACGAATGCGTGTCTATCCGAGCATCGAGAGACGGTTTTTGCTAGCTCCGCGAGGAAAACAGCGAAGCGCTTATCCCGTCGGTCTCTGCCGAATATCGCAATTAATTCGCAATTAATGGTGCAAACAACTAAGAATCTAGTTCAATCTGGACTTTATCTTATATCAGGCAATATTTCAGTGCAAATCATGCATGATGTGCTCAAATAATTAAGGATAGTACAGTTAATTGCTTGCGTTGAAACAAAGTATCATTTTGGAATTATAGAATTAAAATGACAGGGTTTTATATATACCCATACAGCAACATTGCAATATTGCTGCAATGTTGCTGCAATGTTCTGTGCTGTATGGGTATGTATATTTAGAATGAATGTTTGAACAATTGGGATAACTTTTGGAAATCATATTTCGTTATTTTCAAGAAGTAAGCAGAAGATTCCGTAAAATGTTATGTACTCTCCAAGAGTGAAACTTTTCAGTGACGTATGTTTCGACATATCCTGCGCTTTAAGGATACCAAGTTCCAACGCAAAAGCTTAAGGACTTCTGTAATATGTGACGCAATACTTTTTCTCTGGCGAAGCGTATTCGCAGTACTTCAACGAGGGCAGCTATTACTGATACGAGCAACATCGTCACGAGTATGTGGCCTGCCACCGTGACGGACTTCATCTGACGCGTCCTCAAGATCTCTTCAGCGCTTTCTTTCATTTCTCCGCTGATGCTCCTCTTGGACCCGTATGTCTTCTCCTCCTCCTCATCGTCGTCATCCTCTCTGCTGTCCTCTTCCTCTTCAGAGTCGCTGTCATCATCGTCGCCATCCTCGTCATCGTCGCACTCGTCGTCTTGCACGTACGTGCAATTTCCGTCGTAATCGCTCATAAAGACGGACATCAAGCGATCCTCGTACTGCAGATTCGGACAGCGCCTTAATTTCCGATGGTCCATCGGTATCGCGGGCTCTCTCCCTTTCTCGCCCGGATTACCGACGCCACTTTCATTCCCGCGATTCTGGTCGGAGTAATTCGTGTCGAACAACAATCGCAAAGGCAAGGACAGAAGCACGCCGAATATCGTCAATATCAACAGAATGCTAACGTTGATGCCCAACGACAGTCGTTTCTCTGTCATCCTGGCAAAGCGTATATGGCACGTTGTTTACCTAAGTACCTTCGGTTCGAGCCCGGTGCGGTCGTTCTCGCGGATTTCCATGGCAACGCGAGACATGTCAGGTGGCATTCGAAGTAACGCGGTTTTCTAATTGAGAGTCAACCAATTCGACGAACCGATTGATGTTGGGACTCGAACAGAATCCCGCGTGCGCACTTTCCGATTGTTATTGGCCGAACAACTCGAATGTCGTCACGCGACGATGCGCCCGACTCTCGTACCTCTTCCTCGTGTCTCGTCTCGACGCAACTGTTGCATCGCGTACCGTCGTGCAAAGCAGTTCGTAGCGTGAACCTGGATCGTTGGCTGAGATATTGATTTCTCTAGGTGGACCGAGCACGTACGCGCAAGTCTGGCGGTGCTCATCGCCGGACACCTCGCACATGCCGGTAATTAGATTACGCTTATGGTGAACGGGACGTGACGATTTGCCACGGGATTTTGAGCACACTGAAGGACGGCTAAGAATACTCGCACAATAGGTCAGATATTATTGAGGGGGAAGGGGAGGAGGCAAGATTTTTCTTCTTAGAAAATAAGTTTGCGAAGGAAAGCTCTGAACCGCGCGCCGCATGCTGAAATCGATAATGTTATACAATACGCGTTAAACAGTTGAATAATTTATTCAAGTTTCTTGTGTCAAGAGGGTTACGTAATGAAGGATTAATAGGCAAAACTCGAGTGTCCGCGAGATCGAATTCGGGCTGCTCCGCACGGAATCTTCCATGCGGAGTTAAGTCGTTGAAACAGATGTGACTACGGTTTCCCATTGAATGGAAGAAACACGGCACGATGTGAGATCGCGCGGAAAGAGCGGCGGCCCTCCCACGGAATTCCCTAGCCGCATACATAAATAATATTAGACAATGTCAAATTAAAATTCGCGTCTTTCTGCGAGAGAGCAACAATGGAGCGTATAGTGGAGGCCAACAAAGGAAACGCCTGCCGCGCCAATCCGCGATGCGGGGCAAGTGGTAGTAGTAGCATCGTGGCGGCGGCATTTATAAAAGTAATAAAACAGCCGAACAACAACTCACGGGAGTGAGCGGCAGCGGCGGAGACAGAGAGGAACGGGTCGCGGCGGGGTAGAAAGGGCGAGAGCGAGCGGGATAAGCCGGGGGAGGTGAAAAGAGGAAGGCAGCGGGAGAGGAGCGGGGCAAAACGGAGCAAAAGAGAGAGAGATGAAACACGGGAGAACAGCGACCCAACCCGACCGACCGGTAGCTCAGCCAGCACACGTATATCTTGCTCTGCTACTCCGATTCTTCGAGGTTCTCATTGATGAGCTCCCCCGTGCCTTCGCGGAAGCCCCCGACGATCGCGTGCGCGAGAGACTCTTTAAAAATAGCTGCGATTACCCATCGGATGTGCGGACGCAGGAAACGATTCATTAAGCGATGCGGTGACGCAAGTTGCGAATAAAAATTTGCACAAATAAGACTTTCCACACATATATCGGTCTTCGACAAAAATGATTTTGGCAACGTACAACGTCTCCGCTTTGATTCCGTAGGTTCCTTTTTGTGTAGAACGATGAAAAAATACGCGAAAAAGTAAATGGATTTTATATTGTCTGTGGTGATGATTACTTATATTAATTTATTCATTCATTATACACTTATACATTTGCAATATTACATAATAGTTGCACGATTTAGGCATCTCTCTTTGTATTCGGTTAGAAAATTTCCAATGTCTCTTTCATCTTTGGCCAATTCGCAGGTTCGAGAGAGCGGATTAAATTTATCATCAAAGCCTACGTGTCGCAAAGAGAATGACGCGTTCATAATCTGTGAAAGCCATAATTATCCCGCGCGACACAATTATTTCGAGGAGCATGCGGCGAGCGCGAGCACCGGGGAATCGATTATCGCACGCACCATGGGTGCGACGGTGCGCTTCGAGGTCATCGATTGAGCGATTTTCACAGGTCGTCGATCGACGACGCGACGCGACGGTGCGCGCTGCATAGGCAGATAGGTTGAGAGCCAGGGTATGTAGAGCAGATGCTGCGCTCCGGTCGTGGCCGGCGGTGGCGGGGTGCGTGATTTTTCACCGCCGACAGCTCCTCCTTCGAGAACCGCGCGCATTCCACCTCTCCCCATCTTCTTCGGGGCCTTACCGTCGCCTTTCCTCCCCCGGGCCCCCTTCATCCTTCACTCTTCGTTCCTCGCGTCCGGCCGGCGCGCGCCCCGTCTCGCTCGCTCCCGCTCGCGCTCGCCGAGCGTGTACCGGCCGCGGACACGCCACTGGACACCAGTTGCACGATCTTAGATTTGCCGATCTCCCGCGTCCCGAGTGCACCGACACACCGATACAGGATGATGCACATGCATCCGGGCGCGATGCGCAGGGCGCGCCCGCGAGCCACTCCCGCAGTCGCGTGTGGCTCGCGATGAGCGCGCGTGTACGCACGCGAGTCATGCAAAACGCAAACGGCGGATCTATCGACACATCGGAGAATTTAGGGAGCCACGGAATAGCGAAATTCGTCCACAGGACACGTAATGACGAGAGTACAGGCTGTACTCATGGTTCGATCTTACACACACTGTAAAAAAAGGATGTAATATTACTTCACTATTTATGATGGAAACTTACAAAATCACGTATTTTCACAATAATAATTGTTGTAAAAATACATGATTTTGTTACGTTTCCGTTATAAATAATGTTACTTTTACACTTATTTACATATAATTTTTACACTTGTTCCTGTAATTTTACATACTTTTTTGCAGTTGGAAAATTTAACAAAACCGTATTCCAAACGGTCCATTTAAATTTTTGTATTAATTTAACGCAAAATGAATATGTTAGAAAGTAACACAAATATTATGTAAAAATTAACAGAAAAATGTAACACTTTGACACAATTCGGAAACAAATTGTGGAAGCATATTTCTTCAAGAAAATTAACATTTATAATATGAACAATTAACACGTGCATTTTATTCATTTATCTTAGAATTTACGTTTTAAAACTACATTATTTGTATGTTATTTGTTCACTTACTCATAAATTGTGTTATTTTAGCATTAAGAAATGTGGAATATCAACTTAACACAAAATATTCGAATAACATAATAACATTATATTAAATTAACATTTGGGTATGTTAAAAATTCAACACAAAAATTTTAATAAGGATCGATTTTAACACAAGTATAAAATGTTTTTTACTGTGTATATTTAAGATGTCTTAAGTATGATCTTAAAATGCTATATGGTCATTTCATTAGCTGAATAGAATCTTAGATCAGCTGAGACTGGACTTAAAATAATTTTAAACATAAGATTGGACTGTAAATACTGGCCTATATATTAATTGTTAACATATATTGTTAATAGGGAAATTGAGAATTTCAGGAAACAAGAAGCTGCCGTTTCACGCGAGACACACGACGAAGGAATATCCGTTCAGCATCAGGATATTAAAATTCGCGGAATAGGAAATTGTACACGTGTATGATATTTGCCATGAAAAGGAAAGGAAATTAAACTGTGCCAGGAAATTTAAAATAAGAAATATTCCGCTAAACGTTTCTGCTCGTTACTAATTTAGATATATCTGTTAAAATTAATTAACTAATAACGTTTCGAGAGAATTAATAACAATTCGATTCCGTAAACGTACGAAACATGATTAGCTTCGATAAATAATAAAACTATACGTTCCTAAAGCTAGACTTACAGATATATCAAAAAATTTACAAGTTGACGCAACGTTGTTTCGCTTGTCTCTGATATTCTTGTACAGAGATCAACTAGACCCAGTTTTTCCAAAGACGAATAATAATAACTGATGCTGAGGAGATTTATCTAAAAATAGAAACTTGGTGTGTCAAGACATTTCTTTATCAGAGATTTGAATAGAACGCTCATTGCAATCATAGGCGCCCATGAGGTGGGCAAGGAGGGGTATATGCCCTCCCTGAATTTTAATTTTTTCAATTTAGAATGATTTTATGATTGACAATCAGATAATTTTTTGTTTGAAATTTATACAATTAAAAATAAAAATCTGCATAAATATTTCTTTAAAAAATATTATTTGAAAATACGTTTGTTTGACATCCCTAAGTATATTTACACTCTGCCCCCCCTTGAAAAAAGTTGTAAGGGCGTCTATGGTTGCAATTGATACCATTCCATCTCAAGTGCTGCTCGTAGGTCATCGAAGGTTGCACGACGAGACACGACGGATGTCGTCAAACAGATGCGTCACGTTGGGTATCAACTTAAATACGGCTTCGCGTGTCGCGTCACGGCCGGAATGTAACGAGCGCTTTTTCCGCCCTGCTTTTTGCACGTCGATGTTGACGAAGAGGTGGGGGACGCGGCCTGTCGCAATTTCGTGCGTAACTACCGGTATATCCATCCCATCGGTATTAAATCAACTCGCGTTCGTCGTAAAATATGCGCATCCAATTTGCGGCGCAACATGCGTCCCGCGACTCGAATACTTACGCGCCCATTTGATTAGGCTGATAGCGTAATTACCGGTTTTCCGAAAATCGATTTGCACTCTAAAGGGGATAATGTGTCCGTGGGACCTGTGTGAAGTTAGTCCCCCAATGTCGAAAAATCAAAAATTTTCTTTTTGCAAACGTTTGCCCATCGTTTGCCCACGAATGCCCCGTTGGAATTTTTGTTTGCCCCCCTCTAGTTCAAAAGTTATAAGCAATTCAATTTTGGGGGTGCCAGTGTGAAGTTGGCCCCCCTCAAAATTGAATTGCTTATAACTTTTGAACTAGAGGGGGGCAAACAAAAATCCAACGGAGCATTCGTGGGCAAACGTTTGCAAAAAAATTTTTAATTTTTTAACGTTGGGGGGCCAGTGTGAAGTTGGCCCCCCCAAAATTGAATTGCTTATAACTTTTGAACTAGAGGGGGGTAAACAAAAATTCCAACGGGGCATTCGTGGGCAAACGATGGGCAAACGTTTGCAAAAAGAAAATTTTTGATTTTTCGACATTGGGGGGCTAACTTCACACATATGTCCGTGGGGTTTCTAACGTTACAATCTATTTGTTATGTGAATTTATGCGGGTAATTTGAACGAGAGAGGTGCGGGAGTGATGCGAAAGTTGACCATCATAAAATATATCGCTATTTAAATGGCACGATCAAGAACGATTATAAAATACGATGTAATATCTTTTAACAAGTTCGCAGCGCTCTGCCTCGCGTCGCCATCCGTTCGTCTTATCAGAATTACTACTTTGTGTTGCGGGCACATCCTCCATAAATAAACTTAATACCATGCCGTGCCGCGAAACGCGCGTTTCCGCTGAGCGCGCGCGCCATTCATCCACCGCCGCGCCGGCATCCCCGCGGCCGGATCATCGAGAGCGAGGAGAGATATCTCGCTCTGTGAATTATAATATTATTATGCAGACTTCAGTGGTGCGCACCGGTAAATAGGCGGTGGACGGGGACTTTTCACGTATCGTCTCCGATCGGCATCGCGGCGGCGCGGCCGGAATCGCGATTACCGTCATCGGAAATCACACCCCTGGCACCTGTGCTCGGCGCAGGAGGGGTAGAGAGAGGGGGGGGGGGCGAGGCGCGAATGCAACTAATTGACGTTGCCGGTCGTGCCGCGATGGCTCGAGGGGTAGAGAACGCGGACTTCGAAATGGCCGCGAAATTTCCATCTGTAGCACTCGTAAAATACAGGGACGGGGGTTCGGGGCGAGACGAGGACGGAGACGGAGGGGATGGCGAACGAGGGGGAACGGGAGGGAACGCGTCCAGGGCCGCGGGAGGCGTCCTGTCGCGGATGCAGGGGAAGGATGCATCGCAATTACGCAAATTGCGGCTCTGTTCTCGCCCGCTCCGGGCCTCACCGCCCGCGGAAGAGCGTCATGACGAGCGGCGGGGGCCCCGGTCGTCCTCCCCCGGTGGCGCGGGATGACCGTCCCGGAGGAGAGATACCCGGGACGTTTACGTGCGTGCACGGCCGCACGGTATGTTCCGCGGATGCGCTCGATTACCTCCGTTTCACTCCGCGGCGGTTTGAATGGATAGCATCGGACGCGCCGTGTCGTCGGATGCTGCGAGCGAGCGGTCGAGCGGCGAACCCTTGTCGCCGAGGCTCGTGACGGAACGAGGACGTTCGCCGGAGTAATTGCTGGAGCGTACTTCATTTTTTAGCGGTACTCGCGTGTCTTCATCGGCCGCGATAAAATTGCGCGAATATATCAGGAACTGCGGGATGGAGAAACGGAATAAATTGCAATTACGTAGGAAGAGAATTTTTAGATTCTACCGCGTAAACGATTAAGGATAACGTGCGATATATCGAGTTAAGAAAAATCTAAAGCCTTCTAAAGGAAATAATAATTATCGTAATATGCTGGTTTCTAAATTACAAGAGCGCACATAAATCTCGTGTCTCTATGAATATTTATTCGACAGTTAATGCACGTTGATAAAAGAACAAAAGTAACTTTTCGACACTGTTCAGGTCTCTCTTTTTTGCACGCGGGATTAATATCTTTTAAATTTAACTTCGTATAAAATATGTACAAGCGCGGTTATTCGTTACGAGATTACATCAGCCCTCGCGAGTAATTGATGCACGCTCGCCGAGATCGGCGAGTGGCGAGCGGTTTGAATGGTGGGTACGAAAAACGAGTTTGTCGTCTCGGACGAGCTACCGTTCCGAGAGGTATCGAGCGAGTAGCGCGTCCGGCGTGGCACCTCACTAGTGGAACAAGAGGAATCGGCTCGGTCCGATGAGAAATGCCGGTTATATCGGGAAACTGGTCTCGGGACCACGCGCGTCCGTTCGAGGACAGCGCGTGGCTTATTAGCGCTGATCAGCCCCGCGATAAATTTATGTGTCGTCCCGAGATATATATATATACGTGCGGTGCGCCGCGCCGCACGCAGGAGCGTGAAAGCTGAAAAAAAGCGCGCTGTTATTCAGGATACGCGGCGTACCGTCCCTCCGCCGCGCCACGCCGCACGATTCCACCTATGTGCGCGGACGTTTTTGTCCGTGCGCGCGACTGCACGCCGACAGTATCCCTAATAGAAAGCGACAGAGGATCCATTAGCTTTCATTGATACCATTGCGGGTAATCGTAACGAAGACGTGAGTCTCCCTCCCGAGGCGGCGCGTGTGCGGGATGTAAGGCCACGAGTCCAAGCTTGAGGAATACAGAAGAACTTATCCTCCGGATGATCTCACAGTCATTAGTATTTTAATGCTTAAAATATCATGGAAATTAGTATAGTCAGAAATGCTAATATCGAAATGTCAAAGTTACTGTAATCAGATGATACTTCAAATATCGTGAAGATTAATTATACTCAGAAACTCTAATATGGGAATATCGGAATTACTGCAATTTTTGTATAATATTTCGACATTTAAAATATATGGAAATTAATTATAGTCAGAAACT
>NJRQ01000173.1:171846-215867 GCA_003063805.1 Aphaenogaster ashmeadi | reverse complement strand
GGTCAAGTTCGCATAAATATCTACGTGATATTGAAAAATACAATTTACACCTACACACGTACACGCCTATAATTCTTTATCATTTCGAGTTGGTCGGTTTTTATTTCGAGGAAAATTGTTACTTGCGCCGTTTGAGGAACGTCGTACTTCTCGAGAAACGTAATCGTTGCCTCATAGTCTCCAGTTTCGAGATTAGCCGAGCATTGACTCTTCTATGGAAACCACGTGTTAATTTGCGTTCGTCGCGTCACATTTCTTCTGCCACGTTCCATGAATTCGGAACGTGGCGCGTGTCGACGCTATTTTTAACCGTTTCTCATCACGCATATCCGCTGATCAGGCAACCGTAACCCGAAATGCATCCCGATCGGGACGCGTGGATCGCCGAAAGGAGCAAGGCACGCTAAATATTTCAGTATTACGCGCAATCTCATATACGGTACGCGTAGTCTCTCCTTGAAGTTTCTACGTAGAAGTGCAGAGACGACGGCCACCGGAAGTACAGACTGCTGATAGCGGAACTCACGCTGAAATAGAGACTGCGAGCGCGGAGTACAGTCTTACGAAAAAGTTTAGCTCTTCGCAATCGAACTTTGACCAAGCGCACCGTAATTCGATCGATCTCTTTCAATTTTATAGTTTCCGTCATTTTCTGTCCGATATTTTATAGACATATTTGATAAGTACAATTTACTATATTTCGCTTAAATTCAATTATTTATCATTTTAAGTTATTGCGAGCAATAGATACTGATTATCGTAAACCATTACATCGATTCCATGCAGGTATGAGGAATATTTAATTTCTTTCTTTACCTTTTCTAGTATTTTTAATGTATATTTATTATTGAAATATAACAGCGCGCTGTTAACCACGCGCGATTCGCATTAGCCCGTTTTACTTGTTTAATTTGTTCTTTCTCTACATTTGGGAAAATGGTATTTTTCATTTACATACGTAAAAAGAAATTGCGGGAAGCGGGATATTGCATTGAAATCACGGCTCACGGCTAACGTCTCGTTAGACGTGAGATATTATAATTACACGTTACGCTCTCAAGACGGGAAAGTACATACACTTTGTTTCGCCCTTTATCACAAACGGGTTTATTACCGGCGGGATAGAAACGCTTGCGCGATGTAACTGGAACGTCAACCGTAACCGCAAATGACGGAGTCTCGTAGTCCGCCATTAGAAATATCACGGTATGATTACGGTATTGCGTATACGCGTGTATGCCCGTACGTACGCGGATGAAAAGAAAATGTCGGCGCGGACGCAACCTTATCCCGCGGGTTTTGCGATAACTATCTGACAGAGACGAATCTTGCCATTAGGCTTTAGCAAAATGACACTTTACATTGTAACGAGCCGCGGAATTGTCCCTTCGTCAAAACGGACGCACGTGGGTCCAATCAAGACTCTAACATCGGATCGAAACAATCTAGCGAGTATCGTGTTAGCGAACTTCGTGCGTTCGTTAATATCTAAAAATACGGGATGAAATACGAAATGGAGAATGTCTCCTTATTGCATTGCGTTGTGCAGTCCTTTATTACAAGCCAGCCGCTTATGTGCTGGAGTTACCTGAAAATTACTTGTACTATATTTAAAAAATAGTTACACGGAAAGAACGGTTTTGCTGAAATATTAAAAAATTTGGCCAGATACAGATCTGAAAAATAATTTTGTTGGATCATCAAAATAATTATGTAGGACACTCCAACATAATGATAATGCTGCAAAAAGTTTTGATATTCTAGCAATTATTTTAGGCGTCCTACATAATTATTTTGATGATCCAACAAAATTATTTTTCAGATCTGTATCTGGCCAAATTTTTTAATATTTCAGCAAAACCATTCTTTCCGTGTACGCAAACAACGCAAAACTTTATAACAACTTTTTATCGCGTAATTATAAACTGTTAGAAAATTATAGCGGTGCGTTGCGAGCACGTGAGGGCCTCGCCGAGAAGAAAAGACGCTCTTGCGTTCGCGCCGTATCTGATTCTTGGACATGCAGCGTATTCTGCAACGTATCTCGCCGATCGGACGTCTGCTTCCGATCAGGCGAAAACAATCGTTGCAAACAAAGCCTGCCGATCGGTGAGGCGCGTATCGATCGTCGCGAGGTCGGCATCGGGGCCCCGGCTCAATGTGCACATTCATAATCGTCCGGTCGATCGGAGGCGAACGCCTCCGGGCGCCTCGATGGTTAACGAGACGCGCGGGTCGTCGCCAACGCGATTCCCCACGTCCACGTCCTCGTCCCATCCCGCGAGCGTCGTCATTGCGAAACAATACGGCGGTCGTTAGCTCTCCTACGGGCGGCATTACGGGCGCGAACGCCCGGCCGTTAGAACCCAGCCCGACGCGACGGTCTATCGCGGCCTCGGGCCGCGCGCGCTGTATCGAGGTAGTGAGCAGATAAGATAGCGCGGGCTGGTTATCGGACTCGCTTACACTTGATTCACCTGCGCGAGTCCGAGGTACCCTTATCTCGGCCTTTTATCTCTGACCTCTGCTCCGCGAGCCGCCGTTGATATCGCGCCACGTTTACGACGCGGCCACGAAACGTTCGCGGCCGTATGCACGGCGACGACGCCTATAATAATGTCTACATCGCGATGCCGCATCCATACTCGCGCGCGCGTTTCCTCGGATTTTTTTTTTTTTTTAATTTAGGGAGGTGAAAAATCTTCAAAAGACATCCAGGTTGAAACATTGAATAGTGTGGGATTTGTATACCCACTAAAAAACACCACCACCTTTCATCACGACCAGCCTAAATAAGGCCGACTAGAGACTTTTACTTCGTTTTTAAAAATCACATGAACGGAGTACTTATCAGAGATAGGCCTCCTATTGGGTTTTAGACCATTAATTCTCTTCTATATATATATAAATAGTCGTCAACGAGTATTTGCTACATCGAGTATTGCTTCCATTACAGGATTTACATGATGCTGCAGTCGTAGGTTGTGGTTGGTTGCATATTTTTTAATCACCTCTGTGACCAGTTTAATGTGTAGATCACGATGTAGATCACTGTTTCGGACATACCAAGGAGCATTGACTCTGCCTCGTAGTACTTTGTTCTGAAAAGTTTGTATTTGTTGGACATTTGTTTTCTTGCTACATCCCCAAATTTGGATGCCGTAGGTCCAGATTGGCTTTAAGATTTGGTTGTATATTCTGATTTTGTTCTCAACCGAAAGTTCTGAGTTTCGTCCTAGCAACCAGTAGAGTTTTCTGTATTTGATGTTTAATTCTTCTCTTTTCTTTTTTATGTGTTCTTTCCACTTCAACTTAGTCCGTTTCCTCGGATGTATTCCTCTTTCCCCGCCGTCGATTCCATTTTACGTCCGCCGCCTCGTTCCCCGATACAGCGCGTCGAAGGTGAACAGACTGTGGCGTGACTTTTGGCATCGAATATACGATTGATAAGATATTGGACGCGATATCGCGGTCTTTTCTCCGTCTAGAGAGCACGGATCTATATTTCCGAGTGTCGCTCGGAATATACCGAAATAGCTAGTCGCCGCGCGCGAGTCGCGAGACGTTCGGCTATTTTTATTTAATCCACTTCCGCCGCGAAAAACAAATAGAGTTACGTGTATAGGGCGCTCGAAAGCTCGGAGGAAGTGGCACGAGCTCTTCTTACAAACTCTTCATCTTACAAACTCGTTTACATTTTATAAGTGAATTCAAAATCACCTCAGAAAAGTATACACCTGCGTATGGCCCCTAAACGAGCTGTTGCACTTCTCTTAACAGCTCAGCGTGACTTTCGATACTTTTTTTAGGGCTTCTCCCGATCGCGAGCCTACAGGTAGCATACCTCTCGCCCCAATTTCCAGAATCGCTTTCGTGCCATCGTCCTGCGGCCGCTCTTTCGCGCCCGACGTTTCGATCTCGCCTTCCTCTTCCATTCTACCTCTCTTCGTGCCCCCTTCTCTTTCTCTCTCTCTATATACATTCTTTTTTTTTTAAAGCCTGTCTTCGTTCCACGAAGATGCGATCTTGTCCACCGACCACGCCTTCGCGGCGTACCGCGTCGTGCGTCGATCTTGTTGCGGGTCCCCTTCGTCCGCCACCGCCTCTCTCTTCCTGCCGTAGGTGAGAAAGAAGGGAAAAACGAAGGTCGAGAGGCATCGGTTCCATGGCCTCCTCCTTGGGGAGGCTGCGCTCGCGACGCTCGGTGGCGGCTTCGAGTTCTTGACCGGCTTCTTGGTCGTTACTCTCGTAAAATAAATCTCGTTTCGTCGCCGATGATCGCCTATCCCCTTTCTCCACCAAACCCCCCTCGTTATCTCCCTCTAGCTGGACGGCACTTCCGTCACCATCTCCGTGACGTTCCTCGTCGTGCATCGGTGCCTCGCAAAAAATCGGCTGCGCTCGGGCGGAACGTCATAACCGTGTGTTACCCCGCATGCTTTTCTTAGCGACCACGATGATTTCTCGCGCGTTCCTCCTCTCCGCGACACGTCGCGCATTACACCGTGCGCGCGTTTGTTTCTTTCGACCTATACTAGGTAAATCTTCGCGAGACCTAGGCAAATCCTGGCTACGATTATCGTGCTTCTCGGACCTTCCGAATGACAACCGACGATTATATTTTGTCTGTCGTTCCGCCGATGATGTACGCCATTTTAACGGCTATATACAGGGTGTCTGGAAAGGTAAGGTCAATCGCTCGGAAGATGAATGGGGACCAAAAAACAAGAAAGAAAGTTGATATGAACATAGGTCCGAAAATGCGTTGTTTTCGAGTTATCGCCATTTCTACGTTGAAATTTGAAATTGCTTTGCTTTCGAATTTTTTGGTCAAAATTAAAACAAGAGATGGTTTTTATGAATTTTATAACATAATTAAAGTCAAGTAAAAGTTACAGGCTGCTTTAGCACTACCCAGGATGCACCACGTGGAGGTACAGCCCGCTTAAGGGGTCCTGATCTCTGCCAAGGAATGCTAAGCGGACTGTACCTCCACGTGGTGCATCCTGGGTAGTGCTAAAGCAGCCTGCAACTTTTACTTGACTTTAATTATGTTATAAAATTCATAAAAACCATCTCTTGTTTTAATTTTGACAAAAAAATTCGAAAGCAAAGCAATTTCAAATTTCAACATAAAAACAACGCATTTTCGGACCTATGTTCATATCAACTTTCTTTCTTGTTTTTGGATCCCCATTCATCTCCTGAGCGATTGACCTTACCTTTCCAGACACCCTGTATATCCATGGCTTCGCCAATTTTACGATAATAACCGATAATGGAACGCGATCGCGATCGAAATGCCGTAAAAGCGCAAAACAGTCCCGCTATCGCGAGGTTTTATCACGAGGTCGCTTATTTCCGCGCGTCATTACCGCGATAGCCATGCATTGCAGCAAAGCTTATCGAAGCCTCAGGAAATGCAACCAACACATGACAAAGAAAGATTTGTGATTACGAGTCGTTTCTGAAATAGTTCGCGGTTTCGCTCGGCACAGACGTGCTATAAGATCGTACTTATCTCGAAAGAAAATTGCAGTTTCTGACATCTGATATATCATTTACATCTTATTTATGTATAAGAAATGTTCAGTGTTTTATCCATAATTTTATACATATATAAATATTCATGTATGATTTTGCGGGCTTACATTATAAATTCTCGTATGTTTTTAGAGCTAAATCGAAGATTACATGCTAAAGAATACGCACGATTCTTTATTTTAAAACATGCTGTTTTTATCTATTTCCAATTCCATTCTTTATTTTAAAACATGCATTTTTTATCTATTTCCAATTCCATTCTTTATTTTAAAACATGCTTCTTTTATCTATTTCCAAACACTGACAAATCCTTTCTCAAATCGCAGCGATTCGCGCGGTTCCTTTTTTTCTCTCGCGGTTCTTGTCGAACACTTTTCGTACACCGTGCTACCCGTGGTTAAGCTCACCCTCTTCTCTCTCTCTTCTTCGGTTGATCGTTCGTACAAAGTATATATGGCTGTGTGCGGCGTGTGTACGTGTATGGCATGTATGGCGGGCGGCAAACAAGAGGGCAGGTGGAAGGTTGTGCAACCTGTTGCTCCGTTGCCGGGACGAGAGCGAACAGTAGGATGAGTTCGCTCGGGTTTGGTTGCGGGTCGGCATGAGACGGCACACCGGAGGAACATTCCGCCCGTGGGTACAGCAATCACAATGGGGCGAGTCTCCCTCCGCGCGTATACGTACGCACATGTGTACGTGCACGCGCTCTTTCTCTCTTCTGCGGTATGCACGTCCTCGTCTCGCTCTCCGTCTTCCTTCTTCTCTTCCTCCCGCTCGTCCCTCTTTTCCCCGCACGGTTCATCTCGGTCCCTCCTCGTCCTCTTCTGCCGCTCCACTCGTTGTGTTGTACTCTCCTCCCGAGCCATCTTCTCCACCCTCCTTCTTCTTGGACATCGCGCCCTCGGGACACGATCCCGATCTGACGTGATTTGCATAATTCCAGTATCCCCGCCCAGGCGTTCAGCTGCTCAATTATTAGCTGGAATTTAAGACGTGTTTAAGAAAATAACTCGACCCGGCCGCTTTTTGCTTCTGTCGATTTGCGAAGTGCCTCGCATCGTCTCATCTCGTCTCGTTCCGTCCCGTTCTGTCTCGCGCGATGTCGTGTTGCGCGCGGTGAACCAAAGTTTATCGACGCCCGAAAAGTGAATCTTTTTTCATACCTGCGCCCGTGCATCTTTATACGGCTGCAGCACGGGGCGTTTATCAAGGGGCCTATCAAGCGGCCTGAGGAATTCGCTTCTCCCGGACTTTATGTGGAATTAGATCGGCTCCATTGCCGGGCTACGAAATTTTGCCTCGATGAGACGGAAAGGGAAGGAATTCATAACGGTCTTGGAATTTCTTAATAATCTGTAATGATGAGATTACAATAAATCTTAATCTTCACTGCAGGCACTTACGTACAGTGTTGTCAAGTATGGTAATAGCTTAACTTAAAGGCCGGTCTACACGCAACTTTTTTTCGAAGGGTAAACCGCTGACCAAAATTGTGTACACCGATGCCTAGTAATGCCCAAAATTGGGCATTACTAAGTACACAAAGTACACAAAAGTACACTAAAAGTACACAATTTTTGGGCATTACTAGTGAATTTTTTATGTAATGCCCACTAATGTGCCCTAGTAATGCCCACTAATGCCCCAAATCTATACACCGCAATGCCCTCAGCGGTTTACCCCTCGGTTTTTTTATTCAGTTATGACTGCGCAAGTAAAACGGTGTAAAAAGCGTTGCAGTTTAGTGGGGTCCACACAGCACAGTTTTCAGCACCATTTTTTTTTATTCAGTTTTGTAAAATCCATCATGGAGGAAGTGCTACTTTGGTCAATTTTTGCAATTTGTCTTGCAAAAAGAAGGCAAATTAAACGTCTCAAATGCACAGTTTCTCTGTTTGCTGCGTCGTCAATCTCTTTATATTTTTCGACCAAAGTCGTATAGATTGATTCTTTTCATCACGGTCACTATATTCTTTCGATTTTATTCGCCACAAAAGCACGGCAAGCTCTTATATATCTCTTCCGTGAGAAACTCACGTGAGCAATGCCGAAGATCTGTCATTTTTCCGTCTAATTGGCACCGTTATCTGAGAAAAACTGAGCATCATGTGTAGAGAAGACGGAGGGAGCGTCCACATGCACCGACATGTCTATGCAAGTCACGGAAAACTATGCTCTTGGGCATAGTCTTTCGTCTCCGTGTTCCGTTTCCGTGCAGTTCACATAATTGCACAGTTTTCCTGTCCAGACGCAATGTCTTCACTGCAACGTCTTGAACTGCACAGGCAAAACGGTGTACAAACGTTGCGTGTAGACCAGCCTTAAATCAACTCTGACATGTATAATATTAACATATAACGTACAATGTAACGAACATAGATAGTAATTGTAAAAAGTTTTAAGATAACAGGCAGGAGACTGAATTGCTAATTAGTAATGTAATTCGCGTTGTAATAGCGAGCCGTTGACTAGTTTAATTATCATTCATTGTCAACAGGCGAAACGTTGCCAGTCACAACGTTATCAGAGAACATGTTTTATCGGCTAGGCCGATATGGTAACGAGGTCTACTGCACCTACGGACATCTGCTCCGCATTTTCCGCCCCATGTTCGCGACTCGCTGTCGCACGAATAACAATCTACCGATCTCTAATGGGTCGTTCTTGATTTAAACGTTCACGGTTCATTGCACTCGGACAACTGTATCTATCATTGGGAAAAGATTTGCGGATAACGCGCGCGCGCGTACAGATTTGTATTTACGGCCGTGACGTTTCGCCTATGAGTTTCAATTTGAAATCGGAATTTTATTAAAGGGAACGGTACGCAGCTTCCGCTCAGCCAGTTTAGCAGTAACCGTTTCATACGGACCTGCGCTATCACCTCTCATTATCTCCCTTCGCGCACCTGAATCTAACTATCGTCAATTCATCTCTCTTCCTTCTTCCACCAGTACCTGCGGTGTGTCGGCGTGGTTACCGATATCATCAACGTCTTACGTCATATCCTGTTATATTGCGTCCGTTTCTCCGCGTCCTTATCCGCCTCTGCCATCGTGCTTTCCACGCTCGTATTCCCCTCCCTCACTTTGTAAAATACACATTCGCATAAAAATGCCACGGTGTACGCACTATCTTTCGGGTAGGATATATCGGCATCGTTTTCGCCTTCTCTCGTTTCCCTCTGGTATTCTCCCCCTCTCCCCTCTCTACGGAATGTGCTACATCGCGGACCTTATGCACTCACCAATTTCGTTGATTAAAGTGCGCGCTCATCGCTGATATCTTCCATTAATCTCGCCATCGGTCCGGACGCGCCGCGAATCGTATCGCATGCTCTCGATGTGTGTCTCTGGCCTCCGGGAGATGAATCGGATGCAACGCGTTAGGGCGCATTCCCACTGACCAGTCAGCCGCGAAGTGTGGCCGTACGTAATGCCCCGATCCATCGACACGTCCTTTATAATCCGCTTTATCGCCACCTGCCTGGATACTTGACAGTTCGTTTATCCCTCGTGTGAGCGGGGTAAACGATTTCACGTTAGCTATCCGTGTGATATATATGTATAATAACGTTTGTGTTATAAAAAATAGTCTATAGATCCACCAATAAATTAATGAGGCGAATAAATCTTTGTGAGAAAAGCGCGAGATATATATACATGCGTGTTGACATCACATATTCTTGCGTACACGTTCCGTAATATAGAAACGAGAGTGGAATAAAGTTGAACAACAACGATCAGAGGTCCGGTCATTTTTTACTCAATTCGTTCGCGTATTCTACTTTCAAAGGTAAATCTAACTTCTGTTATGTGTTACATTATGGCGTTATCGCCAGCTATAAATAGTATATGCGTATCGATATTGATCGTCCTCGTTATTGAATGGTCTTCGATTCGTCGACTAGTACCACGATTTATCGCGTTTGTGCTACATTTTCTACAGAAATGCGAGAGTGTGGGATCTCTTTTGAGATATATCGATAAATCAAAAATTAAATTGCCACAGATTTATACAAATTAATCTTTCTGTCATGTATCTATTTCAACAAGAAATTTTCAAAATTGATTTTACGACGTTCTTTATATTTTGTATTTTTGAACGTGATATAATTCCGATGTAAATGTGACTATAGTCGGTCTAGTCAGCGAAATCGGTGCAAACGCACCCTTACGCCGACGGCGGTGCAAGAAGCGGAGCCGACAGGGCGAGGCGCATCGGCGTTGCTCTCTTTAAAGTCGTTGGGCGTTCACCCCGACCTCGCCAGCCCGGTGCAACTGGTTCGAATGCATATTGCTTAGTGCAGAGGTGCACTACTGGTAGCAAGTCTCTCGTTCCCCTCCCCCGTTCTCGGGCTGCCTCTCTTGCGCGCGTTCGCCTAATGGAGCTCGCACGGCGACACGCACAGCGCTTAGACCGCGTCGTGGCAAGCTGCTCGAGCATTTTGACATTTACTGCCTGGGCCGCTACCGCTTGGCACTTGCGCAGAAACGATGGAGTACCGCGGCGAATAAAATATTGCAGACAGCCAGCAGAGCGGGAGGAACGTCGAATTATTGGGAACCGGAAGTTTACGAGACTCCCGTCTCGGGATTTACGGCTTACGAAGTGGAAAGGAATGTGGCGTTCTTTCCGTTGTTGCGTTATTGTCGTGAGACTCGATAAAGCCCCGCTATGTTTGACCGAATGGAAAGCGTGCTCTTTTTATCCCGAGCTAAATCACGCGGACCGGGATTTCTTCTTATTCACGGATCGTTATATTTAACGCGTTCTTTTCGTGCGCCGAATCGTCGACGCGCGAATTACCAAACGGATAATTTATCCGCGTGTCCACAGATTTATGGAGGCGCGCGATCCCGTGTTCTCAATTTCTTCCCTCCCCGTAGCATTGTAATGCGGATTAGTTCGCGGTCTCCCTCCGCAATATCCATAAATGCATGTACTTGTTATTTATGCCGGCTGGTTCATGCAAGCGTAATTATGTTATCTTCATCCGATGAGTAACGGCTGTTGCTTTACCCCGCTTTTATGCGCCGCTTATCATGCATAAAGCGCACGAAAATATATTGGCGAAGGGTTAAAATTTCATGATTCACGCCCGCAGACGCACGGCAGACGTCTAGATATTCATACTCTTTGGAGAAAGCGATAAGAGATATACCAGATCCACTGCAAATAAGCTATTATTGTCTCGCCATTTTATCTTATCGTTGTCATTATCGTCATAAATATTAAATGTTTCATAAGGATAATTTGGATCTATCTGTCTTTTAAATTTTCTGAACTTGGTCCTATGTGATTTCTTTGCAAAGGTATTTTAGCACATGTCGAGTTGTTCAAGCTTCCATCAAATCTTTGGTTCTTGGTACTTACGATATTTTTTCATGCCAAGCCAATTAACAAGAAAGCTCTTGAATATCGCGATTCGACCGATAAACTTTCGGGACCTTTTGGACAAAGGGCTTTGTGTGTGTGTCTTCGCTTAAAATAAATTTTCTTCTTACCTACGCCGCAGGGCATACCGTGCAGAGAGCATATAGTACTTTTCTGATTACGCAGTTGCTACGATTTCTTAGTTTGGCCTCTCCCGCTAATGGATACAAAGGGATAACGTGGCGAGCTAACGCTGCCACTGTGGATTATCGCATAACAGAAGCAAGAAAGAAGGACGGGTGACCATTAATGGCGCAATACCGCTGATAGGGCTCGCTTTTGTTTTATCGGTACAATTGCATACCCGACAACATGAAACAACCCCGTGCGCGTAATGGATACTCTCGAACGTATGCGGCGGCCATTGATGTGGGTGATAAAACCGGTATTGATTTTCCAACTACGGCTAACGTACCGATTCGGCATGAGATCAGTGAAAAAGTCTATTTAATGACTCCGATTGCGCAGCAATGGCGCCAACGCGAAAGTAAATTGTACGAGAAACGCGTCTGCAACAGAAATGGACCGCGTGTTTTTTTTTATTAATCATTACGATACTACCATTCCTCGCAGATTAATTTAATGAGATTTGTAGATCGTTTCTTGTTATAGTCGCGTTTCATAAATTACAATTCATGGAATATGAATCTTGGATTGATCATAAAAGTTCACAGGAGTTTCAAAATTCGAATTTTGAAAGAGATATATGAAAAGAAAGTCAGCTGTTATTGTTGGGTCGACCCTCTTTCCCTACATTCTCAGCTGATCGTCATTAATGTGACCGTTCGAACGCACATGTGTGAGCTTCTCGCGCGCAAGATCGGTACACGAGGGCATAAGTGGCCAGCCGTGCATGCCTGGGGCGATGGCGGTGGTTTTTCTGGCCGGGAAGGTCCAAAAGAAGTTCGCCGCAATTAACGACTCCGTAAATTTACATACGTCGGCGATCGGCGGGGATAAATGGCCAGAAGTCGCGCTGCACGGTGAACGGGGACTAAGAGCGCGGATAAATAATCGCGTGTATCGTCGTCGTTGGTGAAAAAAGAGTGAACGTTCATTTATCGCGTCGATTTCGTGACTTCATTCAGAAATTGATTCTGGCTCATTTTGCGGTCAAAAGTTGTACAATGTCGCGATGATTAATATTCCCGATATCAATTTGGTAAAAACAAGTATATACATAGATACGAGCTGGTTTGTTTTCGAAGTGGTCCAAGTTACAGACCACTTTCACGATCAACAATCCTGTCGTGGTCAGTTTGTTTATCGCGTGAAATTCGACGAAATTCGAATACGATTGTCGTTGTCGAAGAAAATATTTTACGGTTTCGATGGACATTCTACGGTTCCTCCCGCCGTCGTACGGTTTCGTCCGTCCGTCAACGTCGGTCGGCGGGCAAAAGGAAATCGGCAACGAGAAGAGAATCGTGTATACCAATCGGCGAAGCACGTCGATGCCTCCGACCAAGAGTAAGGGACCACCTTGCCGCAGGGGTTGAGAAAGAGACCCGAGAAGTTACCTTGCGGAATGGTGTACGTCTACCTACCGCGCTCGAGCTGATTGCGAAAATAAACATTCATTATTGTAATTACTTTCTGCGACGTGGCCGTGCCGAGGGAGCAACCGCGATCTCGGAGTCTGCAAGGGAACGAGGGAGGAGACAGAAAGAGAGATGAAACGTAATAAGAAAGAGCGAGAGAGAGAGGCGATAGCGAGAGGAGAGGAGAACGCTCGGCGCGTTTGCGAGACGAAGACGGAGGTCGTCGTGTATATCTGTAACGAGAGTTTCATTGATGTGGTCGTCGTGCCCGTGGCGGGTTAATTACAAAGTCGAACCGACGATTCCTTCATTAGCGAAAAGGAATCGCTCGAATCCGTTCCCGTGGCCGGGCGAGACGAATCCTCGTTTGCATCCGCGCGCTGCCGCTCACGGGGCCGCCCGGGACGTGTATCTTTCTCGTGAGGGGCAAGAATAAATGAAAAAAAAAAAGAAAGAGAGGGAGCAGAGAGTAAACTAAACGCGCGCCGAGAGTGGAGCGGGCTCCGCATGATCGATCTGCGATCCATGATCCATCTTCGGTTGTCCTCACGCGGGAAGAAAGTCCGTAATTTCGCGCGCATCCATATGAATACGCGTATGCATATGACGCGCGATAAAAGTGTCTCTCACGAAGGATAAGTACACGGATGGGGTGGAACGCAAAGACAGAGAGAGGGGTTGGGAGGGAGGGGGGGAGGGCGAGTGCACTGACCTTCGAGCGACATTCTTTTCGCCAGGTATAATCGATCGGAATAAGATCGACGTTCTGTGCAATTAAAAAGATGACCATCCAGCAACGTACGATAAACTATATTTTTAAATCTTGTCTGAAATCCGCTTTATACCCTACAGATCAATTCTGTGTAATGTAGGTACAACTTACCACGGAAATAAAATAAATATTTCATTAGGAAAAATTTTTAGCATAAATATAATATGAATGTATCTCGTTTATATGAAAGAGGAAAAAAAAGGGAAGAAACTCGAAAATGCATTTAAATCAAGAATAATCTTATTTGAGAAGATAAAATTAGCGGAGTCGCAATTTTTTTACTGCGACAACGTTATTTGTTGGAGAGTGTGTTTACTACCGACTCGAGAGGGGAAGCGCGTGGTACCCGAAAAAGATGCGGAGCTAATTAAGGTGAGCTAATGTCGTGCGAATCGCGCGGATAAAACGTCGTGCGTGCAGTGCAATGCAGTGCAGTGTGCCGTGAATTAATTATCATCCTTGGGCCTCGTGTTCATACTTTTAATCGGTTTGCCGGGACCCCGACCTCGCACCGCTGCGCGCGCTCGCACGTGTCGTTTTCGTCCATAAAACGTTCGTCGTACGGTAATATTTCACGCCTGCCCACGCGCGTGCCCTTACGTCGCAGGGGGTACGGCGGGGTACGGCGGAGTACGGCGAGGGCGAAGGTGACAGGGTCGACAAGAAGCCCGCGATCTTCCCGTGTCGCTTGCCGCAGGTGCATCCGCTCGGGCAGCCGCAGTTCCCGTTTGCGCTCGCGCGAAATGGCCGTAATATCGTACGGTTATGCCTGCATTTAATACGTCGCCGGACAGGCTACACAGAGCCATGTTTGTGGCCGGTGTCGCATGTACATCCGGCCGCTGGGGGCCGTTACCGTCCGTGTAAACGGCGTATCCTCGATCGCGCCCCACGAATTTTTCGCGATAAAGGACGCGTCGTCGCTTGAAAATATCCCCGCGCCTTCAAATATTGCCTTCAAATCTTTCCCCTCCGGACAATTAGTAAGTGATAAGCCGTAATAATACGATTTATGAGGATGTAATTGCGCCTTATGATGCGGAAAGCAGACTCCTACGACGGCCGCGGCGTAGCTCTCAAAGATGATTATTTGCGACGGAATTTACGATGCAAGTTCATTCTTATCTGATACATTACATCTATCCCGTCATTCTTTTATTGTATCGAAGATTGTTAATTAGTAATGGGCTGCTAAAGTGTCACCGGTCAGAACTATCGTCGATGGAATCGTTGGAGATTATGTCAGTGATAGATGCGGCGGAAGCGCGTTCTCAGTTTCGAGCGAGGTTTTACTCTTGATGGAATCCGACGATCGCATCTCTATGGCGTTCCCAACGTGGCAATTACTCGCAACATACCCGTAACTAATCGTATTGGTACGCATATATCATGAATTCAGACGCAGCGACTGCTGGTAGCGGTATAGACCGGTGCAACTGCATTCTCTCCGGAGTCTGAGTGAAAAGAACGCGCGTGCCAGATGGGAGCCTCCGCGAGATGATTTTTCTCGCGTCCCTAACACTTTCGGTTCGATGTACTTTCGATTGGATATCAGCTCGAAATGCTCGCGAGCTGAGTAATGCGATCCTCGTGGGCGGGCGATAATGTCCGTTAAAAGGAAGTCTGTATCAGTCCAGATTCAAAGTGCGTCGATGCGAAAAGTATGTACCAAGTAGTCGTGTTGTAACGGCTGCGCGCTATGCTACTGCACAGGCTGTCGTTGAACTTGCATTCTGCAGTTGTCAATGCAGTAAAACGCTATTTATCATTTTTCAAAGGTATATCCGCATAGCTGCTTTTCAGATCAGTGCGTACCGATTACAAGAGAGAGAACAGTATTTTTTTTTTATGAAAGAAACGTTTCTTATAAATAGCAGATAATCATTACGTAAAATTTTTATTTGGCAAAGCATCGTTTTCTCATGTAACGGTTTAAGATTGTAAAAAGACGTTTAATTATACATGCTCTTTCGTCCGGGATTTTGTTGTCGATTATGCAACGTGCTGTCGGTTGCACGCGATCCATCGATTGCGCGCCGCCGCCGCCAGACGCGAAATATCGTCGAGCGCGTTATAGAGCGGCGATTTATCGCGCGCTCGGTAAATCAACGCGTGTCGAAGATAAACGAATATTTGCATTGTCTCCCCGCGTGCGCGTAAATGTTTCTCGCGCCGCGGTAGGAATACAAGTTAGGCTCGCGTGCACACCCACGTATACGCGTTTGCCGCGTGCGCGCCAATATACATGTAGAGGAAGATACAGTAAAAAGGAGAGAGAGAGAGAGAGAGAGAGAGAGAGAGAGAGAGAGAGAGAGAGAGAGAGAGAGAGGAAATGTGCGGGATTCACGTGATACCGATTTCATGTACGCCGGCAATCGTACAGATCGTGGCAATTAATCTCATCGTGAACGGTCCACGCTCGAGTTTCACGAGAAGAAATTTACATCGGCTCTCGCATTAACCGCTCGCTCCTATGCTCGCGGTTTGCGCGCCCGTCGCGATCGCGCTCTCGTCCGCGGAGATCATAAGAGATCGATAAGGAAATTGCTATTGTAATTAGTGCTGCCAATGCCGCAGTAACCCAATGGCGATTTATGCGTGTTTTCGGGCGAACGGCAATTAGCTGTGGCCGCAATACAATGTGGCGGAACGCTGGCCACCGAACGGCCGTCCAATGTGCGAGTCGCTTCGGCTGCGATTTGCATGCAACGTTAATCTTGCGGATTGGCGCACCCGTATGATCGCGCAGTCCGGCCGTAATGTACCGGTAACGTTTAGCTGCTGATAGTTGTCTAATTAATTGGAACGCCCGGTGGTAAATAGTCGCGCGTTGCGCGGTCTTAGCTCTCTGACGAACATTCGCATATTAATGGCCAATGCATAGTGCATAAATCAAGCGCTCCGATTTGTCTCGCGAGGGGGTTTGTCAAACGTTTTTAATTATTGTCCTTACTGAACAACGACCGCTATAATTCTTCCACTATTTGTTCATTAATCATCGTGCGCCAGCTCGATGATAGGCATGCATGGTAGACATATAGATTTGTGAAACTTCGAACGCATGTACCTTGTCGAGGTTTATTAGTTGATGAGTTTAATTAGCACGTAATTAAGAATTATCTACAATGCGTTATCGAGTTTTGTCATGTTTAGGATGTGTCACAAATGAGTTGAAAATATTCGCTGAATATTAAGTGTTTTTCTATAATATATGCCGAAAGTATCTGTCTAATTACTGATTGTAATTAAGGACATAGAGCACATTTATATTCATTTATTATACGCATTTTGTCATACATGTCCAATTAAAGATTTCGATTAACTAGCAATGGTAGTATCAAACCCTTAATAGTGTCCACTCTTGATGAAGCATCATGATATATGTGATCAGATAATTGAATAACCTATCATGTATTAATTAACATCTGTATTTTTTTATCTTCCTAACTGTTTCTGTATCGTACAGCACCGGATAGCAGATACGTCAATGAACCAATAAAATTTCACATCGGCGACGCGACGCAGTCACTTGTAACGTTAACTCTCCGAGACTCGTGCAATTAATTACAACAAGGTGTGCTAAGTATCTGCGAAGTGATAGTACATCCATGTCTCTAATAATCGGTCGCTTCTACGTATTAATCACACGTAATGTTTCATTAAAACACTGTTTGTCGTAATAGGCGGTATGATTTTTTAACAGACCTTGCTGAATTGATTTGGAATTTTTAAAAATAAATATAAACTTACATGAATATTATTTCAAATTAATACGCGTATAGTATTATCTTATAAAATATAAGATATAAAAACTTTTTATGTAAAGTTATTTTATATTTTATATGAAATGGAGAATATTTTTATGAAATGGAAAATATAAATAATTATTTCTTCCTCTCTTGTCCTTATTCTCTTTCTTTTTTCTCAATACGAAACAGCTTATAACATTTAACTTTCTAATTCGACGGGTACATTTGTACGCTTGTTCCACTTGATTCTTAGATATCAGAGTATTGACTTTAAAAGATATACGCCAGGCGGTAATGAAGGCGCGTTTTAGCGTTCACGCTGTACATCGTTAACTGCCTCGTTAATTAACCTCTCGGAAATCCAGCGACATCGCGGCAATTATTTATCGGTCATTTGAACGGAACCTTTGTAGAACCTTACGTTGTTACCATGTACCGGTGGCATATACGCAGTAAGAAAATTCCTTTTTCTCCTCTCCCTTTTACTGTTTGCGGATTATGCGCCGGTCGATACTGTCTCGGATCTCTCGAAGCTTTCAGGCGAATATACATATATGTACAGTGGCAAACACGTTTATAGCGATTCTGTATGTCTCCATCGTCGAGCGGCTCCACTTTTTGCGAGCTGCACCGATAACGAGCGCTATTTATTTCTCTCGAGCCATTAGCGCCCGACGAGCCATTTCTGCTCGGTCGAACGAGTTACGCGACCGGTGAGCGATGCATCCGGTCTTCGCAGATCGGAAACGATCATCGGAGATTCGATCCTTGCACATTCTCTCGAGCCCCTCCCTCGTTCTCCATCAGGTCCACTTTCTTCCTTCATCTCTTCCTCGCTCGCTCTTCCTCTCTTTCTCTCTTCTCGTTCCGCGTGCACCCGAGATCACAGTCACGTATCTCGTGCCATCTTTCCCTCAGCAAATCGCTATCGATCGCGATCGCGGTCGTGTAGGAACATTACGTTGAAATTGCGCTATTCGTTTGACCCCGCTGCGAGATCGCTTCGTCGCGTCTCGATCTCGATCCGTTCTCCTCTTGTTGGCGCGGTTCGACTCATCCGGAGCTCCGATACATCCTCGTGGCCCGATTTTCATAAGGAAATTGCGTTAACCTTTCGCAGAGGTTAAATCCGACGACCGCCTCGAGTCATTCGATCCTCCTCCACTTTTCGCGCTCGTACCATCACCGCGAACGCGAGCATGCAATCTTTTCACAACTCGTTACGACGACAGCGCGAATGTACGCTTCCCGTTAACTTCCACGACTCGTGCACTCGTGCTTGAATGATTATTTAACAGGCCGAGTGTTGTGGACACTTTGTTAAATTTGCCAGCAGAGACATTCGTAAGATTGCACTATGTTCTTATGTAAGTTGAAGAAATATTGCTCGAAGTATTCAATACATCATTAGGAATATTAAAGTTCGAGATTAATAGAATGCATATTCGCATGTTGCTATGCGTTCAGATTATCAGTATCAAAAATAGCTTGACTCTCAAGATTAATATAAGGACGAGTTTCCCTATCTCGCTTTCCTGGCTCTCTAAAAAGAGTTTATCTTCATTTCAATAGTTATTATGACGTACGTGTGGATTAATTTTTATACGCTATGTATAAAATTGCGAAACGACAGGAAGAAGGGAGCGGTTGATTTGAATTGGTCGGTGACGTCAAACGAGCATAGTTATTTTCAGAGAGACCGGCGAGGAGAGAGGAGCGAGGTCGAGTCGCATGCGACGAGTTCGGGTCAGCTCGCTTTGCTCGCGCGACTCACCCACGCCATTCCCTTTTTCTTGGCCGCGACCCAACGAATGCTGCCGCCACTTCGAAACTTGGCGAAATCGTTCCCGATGAAGCTCCCCTGAGGAAACTTCGCGAAATTTTCGCACGTCTTTTATGCATTTCGTTCCCAAATCGTGGGAAGAAATATTTTCGCGTTTTTTTTTCAGAACCTCTCGTGGCATCATACATATCTTTCTGTCATGAGTAGTGAGTAATGAGTCATCAGTAGACATTTTATGATATGAGTTTTTCCAAATCAGAACACGAAAGTACGTGTTTTTGAAAAACCGACAGGGTCTCCCTTGGGAAATTATTGGACGCAGAGACATCGACTTCACGTCAAAAATGCAATTTTTACTTTGGAGCAAAAGCAATTCAGTATCGTCATGCATCTCGATCGAATCGTTCGACGTTTCTCATGATGGCCAGTAAAGTTTTCGAGTGGCTTATACAAATTTCCATGGCTATTATCGCTGAATTATTTCGTTGTATCAAGCATTTTGCGTTTCGTAACGGCGAAATATCGTACATTATTCACGTCTTGTTAAGGCGTCCCGAAGAAGGCGATTCCCATGTATACACAAGTGCGGTGGCGCAAGTGATAATCGTTGCTAATATCTGCCATGTTACGGCTATTACCATGCTTCACCACGACACAGCCGTAAATTCCCCCGAGCGGGAACGTACTCGAGCGTCTTAAATCCGTCTCGTTTTCGCGTCTCGTCGTCATCGTGAATCGACCTTTTCTGTCTTCCATGTATCGGGCGAAAGCATGCGTTTGTACCAAGTGTTTAGACTATCTGGCATCCGCCAGATCGCGATCTACACAAAATGCCTCAGATTGATCGGTTATTTTATATTTATGAGTAGAGGATCAGAATGTGATTGCACACATTCTAGTCGCCGTCTATTGAATAAAATATTTTATTTATGTTAATTATTTTATTAGTAAAAATTTAGAAATAACGCTTAAGCCGCTGATAAAACGAATATTCGCGAAAGTAGAAACTTTGAGCTGTGAAATACTTCCATCGTCTCTAAACACCGCGTCAAAAATGTTTATTGCTTTAGATATCCCGTCATTAACACTTCATCGAATCATTTCAAAATCTATATGAGTGGATTATAGGCAATTTCTAGTTAGAAGAAAAGCAATTTATAATCTTTAACTGTAAATAAAAAAAAATTGCAAAAAGTTAGATATATATTGTCTGTTTTCGCGGTGATTTGTTCATAACTATGACGTCTAGTATCATAAATAAATAAACAGCGGGATATTATTTAAGAATTTTGTTAATGTTCTTCAAGATGATTTCTCGATGCGCGAATCTCATAGATCACGATCCGAGCGGCTTACCGTTGCTCGAGTTCCCGCAGGTTTCTGTTCGGTTGGCTGCGTGGGCGTCGGGCTTGGCAGGGTTCCAGGACTCGTGGGAGGCTGACCAGGCCGTACAGACTGACCTCAGCCTCTGACCTCACCCGAAATAGTCTCCCGCTGCCTGGCTCGTTTCTCCTGCATTTCTATTTCAGAATTTTCCTCTCTCTCGCATCGCGGAAAGTATGCGTCGCGGCAGGCGACGCGAGATCGCTGGAATGAGCTTCTCTTTGCGTTACCCGTCTCCATTTTAATATCTCTCGCGACGATAGCAGTAGATATGTCGAATATAAAAATTCGCAAAAGACTTGTCTTTAACACTAAACCTACCACCGCCGGTCAAATGACCGTTTTTAAACTTTCGATTAACACTAAAACTACCATCGCCAGTCAAATGATCGTTTTTAAACTTTTGATAAAAATTCTGCATTCAATGTTATCGCTTTCCCTCAATTGACTTTACGACTTTTTTTTAATATACATATAATCCGGTTCGGTAGAAATAGGTATATATAAATCGTCGGTAGCTTTAGTGTTAAATATTGTGTTTTTCTTAAATCTCCTCGGCATTGTTCCGTGAATATCAACATAATAAATTGCACCGATCGATACTGGTTGCATTTTGTATTATTGGAAAAAAATGGAGAAATTTATAAATGTAAAATTCGTATTAAAATTTGTTTGAAGAATTAATTTGGGATATACTTTGATACACGTAATTTTAATCGAGGCAATTCGCGAAACGCTACTTCGTCCTCCTTCCCGAAGTTCGTAGCTCGTTACACTCGCGCTTTACGAGACATCCCCGAAAGATCTCGCAGTAAAAAGGGGAACCGGACGATTATGTGGCACATACTTACGAAACTTTCGATTTCACGTAAACGGCCGGCGCGACGCGTTGCATCGTCGGGCGCATCTCGCCGCGGGGCTATTTTCAGCGGCATCGTTTTTCTCTTTGCCGTCGACGGTAGCGAATAGCGCGAGGAATTATGATGCGGGCCCTCTCTCTTTCCCTCCTCCTCCTCCTCTCTCTCTCTCTCTCTCTCGCAGCTGGGGTAGATTGTTCCATTAAGATGCAAATTCGCCAATAATTCCATGCGGCGCGGCCGCTTGTCGCGTACTCGCTCGTAATCGTTCATATCGCGCCGAGATCGAGAGCCCGTTTTCCAATTCCCCGTGCGACATCGGCCGCCTCACGACGCTGAGAGTTAATTATTGTCTCGGCGATTTAATTGCTCCGGGTATCGCGATATCCTCTCTCTTTCTCTTTCTTTCTCGCTCTTTCTCTCTCTTTCGCAAGGGAGGAGAAGGAAGCGAGACCATAAACACCAGCTGCGTGTGGCGCGGATAGCCGGGCAGACACAGTGTTCTCCGCGTTTGTAGTACTAGTATCGGTTACAGACTGATGTAGTGGGTGCTTGTTTGGTTAATACTTCGTCCTGCGTGACGCACACGCGTCCGTTGAACACACCCGCTTTTCTCGCGCTAGATTGTATCGGACATCGATGAACTCGGCGAACCTTTGAATGCACCGAGAAGAACGTGGACTCTATATTTCGACTCGTAACTCAGAATGCCGTTACGTACATTGAGAAGCAACATGATAATTTTTTTTCTCTCTCTTTAGAACGACGGAACATACGATCGGGACGAAATACACGCAGTTACAAATATCGTACATGGCTCCAGAATCCGATTGCGAAATCGAATTTGATGGAAACATGCGATATGCTTGTAGGAAGCATTCTATTTCCAAACAGTCAGGTGCAGACTGTTAATGTGACTTTGTTTGCGCGATTGGGAGTGCATCAGATTTCATACCGTTCGCTGAGAACTATCGTAAGGCGATGGAAATTATAGGGTACAAGCGTGCGAGCCTGCAAAGTCGTAGAGAGGGGGGAGGGGCTGCGATTCTCGTTGCGTTAACGTACTTTACATGTAAATACAAGGAAAAGAGGTACGTCGCGCGAACAAGGCTATCTCTTTCCCAATCTGGTAAGCCAATATCGCTTATTCTCTAGGAGTGTGAAACCGCTCTCGTATAAACTCACGCAGCGATCGGGCGAACCAGTCAGCACCTGATGTATTTCCAGGGATATCTAATTACTCGCACAACCTAAGAACCGAAACGCCTTTCCAAGACGACGCTTATTTTACATGTTTTCCATGTTTCTACGCTCAATTTTCTTACAACCAGATTGGAAAGATTGTTTAAAAACCTCCATTTTTTGAAATAATATTACTGATTATTTTTTATAAGAATAGTAATTATTATAAGCATTCTATACGTGTTAATAATAGTTGACATGTATAATTTCAATGTGGCATGTTTTCATTGTAAATTTATCTTTTATTAAATTGAATATTTATTAGTTCTTCGTTATAAATGTTATCTTTTAGTAAAAATCGATACATACATATAAACGCGAATTTATTGGATGAGCACGTTTATCAATTTAAGTTGAAAAGTAGCTACCGCGTGAGAACTGGCTGACAATCCAGTCGTCTATCGTGCGCGAAGGTGTTGCTTCTGATTGCTAAGGAGGACAAGTAGTCCGTGGTATGAAAACTCAGCGGGAACGGCACTACGTGGAACGAATGTTAAGTCGCAGATGTTATCGTTCCAGATATTTACTGGCCTGCGAGCCATCAGGCCGCTCCAGATTAATGGCGCGATCGGTAATGAACGTGGCAGCGCGAGGGCCACGGCAATCACGGCTTCTTGGTACCACAAATCCCGACTTCCTCATATCCCGCGGCCATACGCAGCGCGTTATCTTACGCACACGCACGCGGGCGCGCACATACGCGTGCGTTATTATCAATGCGGCCGCGGGGATGCAGGGCGTCGCCGTTCGCGAAGATTACCGGTTTGCCGAGAATAAGATCGCGGAAATATTTTACCGCGACTTAAAGCTGGATTCAGATGGCGTCTTAGGGAAATTTTTAACATTGATCGCTTCCGCAATATGTAAGTTGTTATTACATAATGCGAAGACGAGTAATATCGCATTTCCGAATAGGACCAGTGGTGGAAAATAGAGTATCTTACTTCTACTTTAGAGAAAATAAAAGAAAAATAACTTTTATTTTTATATATCAGTGTTATGACGCACTAATGAGTTGCTAAATGAAACGAGGATAGTGTATTTCGTTGTTGATTGCTTGCTATATACCGCATGCATGTATAAATACAGATTGAAGATTATTTTCCGCATTGCAGATGGTAATCTATCGCGAGGTCTGTGTCGTTGGCAATTCTAAAGGCGAGCGGCGCAAAATAGAAGCACACTTAGTCGTTACAATGTTATTTGGCCTCTCTTCCGCAATATGATGTCCCCGTACAGTCTTGAGGAAGCGGGTCGGGTTCAGATAAGAATAAGCACTTGGCGCCTTGTCGTAAACGTCGTCCGTATTGCGTACGTTCACAAGAACACTTGTCCGGCGTCCGCACCATCTTGACGCCGTCGAGGGTCCTATACTTCACCCGCTTTAAATGAGAATAAAAAAGTAACACGTGGTATGACAAAGACGTCTACAACGGCGCGTTAAAATCTCGAGGCTGGAGTGCTGACCGAGGTTTATGTATTAATTCTATAACACAATCTGATATTTGTTATATAGGTTATATAGTTAGGTGACCCTTCCTACACGGAAAGAACGGTTTTGCTGAAGCATTTAAAAATTTAGCCAGATACAGATCTGCAAATAATTATGTTGGATCATCCAAAATGACGCTCCAGCATAATGACAATGCTGCAAAAAGTTTTGACAGCCTGGCAAACAGCTTGAGCATCCTACATAATTATTTTGGATAATCCAATATAATTATTTTCTGATCTGTATCTGATTAAATTTTTAGATACTTCAGCTAAACCGTTCTTTCCGTGTAGTAGTAATACATTACAATGCTATTGTTGAAAATATTTGACAATTCTCGCACGCAGATTTTCCGATACATTTTTAAGATCGAAAGTTTTTAAAAAGTAAACTTTTGATAAAAAGTTTAATGAACTGTACTAAAGTGGGAATTAAATATTGATTAAATAATAAATCATAAGTAATATCCGCTAATTCCTATTTAGAGCCGCAAAATTTTTAAAAGCTACAAAAATTTATGCGATTCATAAAGTTGAAATGTAAGAGTTCAACGGTCTACTTATCCGCGATATCGCACAAACGGTTTCGTCGACACCGGAAAATGATTTCGTTCGCGCGCGCCTCGAATCGCAATAATGCACTTTCGGCCGCGTGTGTAGACGTTATACGGCAGCTTCGTCCAGCATTTGTTCCAATCTGGAACCAAACGGCCCCAGGTAATAAATATGCCCTGGCCGGCTGATATAATGCGAGCGTGGGCTGGTACCGCTGGAATCGGTCCTCCTCGTTCGCGGTTGCTTGATTTACGCCATACGCCGCGATGCATCACGGGTCTATCGTTCTGCTTGCATTTTGCCGAACCGAAAATAGGTTCGGCACTCGTAACTCGATGCTGTCTCCCTCCTCTCTCTTTCTCTCTCTCTCTCGCGTTCTTTCGCGCCTTCGTTCTCTCTTCATCGCGTATTCCAACGCGGAGAACGATCCGTTCGGCCCCAAATCCACCTCCGCTTTCTTATCCCTACCTATTACGAGAGCTGGAGCGCGCTGTTCGATGCTCGTTCGTTTTCAGACACAGTCCGCTGCACCTTCGATCCGCTCTATTTCTGAAAGATCGTTACTCCCAGCGATCTCCCCGCGACCGACGAGGATGACGACGTCTAGTGCTCCAAATCGATGCCGTGGCATCGGCTATCGAAAGCCGAAACGTCTCTCGTGGAACGACACGGAAACTTCGATAACGCCCGCCTTTATCGTAACCCGTGCAGCGCGAGCTTTACTAGCAGTTGCAATAAAGTCCATGTGCATCGCCGTTCCGTCGTAATGCGTTCCAGATCGCGGAATATTTATTCGTCCATGCGCTCGAGGATGCTGATTTCCGCGAACCAGTTCTCCGTCGTTTTCTTCCTCTTCTTCGTCGCGTAACTAATCGCGCGAGTCGTGCGGCGACCCTATCCGAGGACTTATTAGCGTTGTCCCTCCCAGTACTGATACTTGTCCTGATCCGCAAGAATGTATCCTGTGGCGTGGACGACGAGCTCCCGACGGAATATCGCGTGTCATTCTGCCCTGAGCATTTAGCATTTTATGGACTCGGCTAGAAAAATCTCGTATCCGAGATTATCGTTAGAAGATGGAGTCTTCGATAATCAGAAGGTGCTTTCCTCTTCAGAACGCAAAAAAGCAGTTTTAAATCGCCTAGAAAATAATTTTCTTGTCATTCTTTGCCTTTTCTGCTCGCCTGACTTTTTCTTCCACGTCGTTTTTATGTTTTGAACTTGCAGGCGCTGTTAAAACACGTTTAAAATAGATCCCGTATATATAGAGTCGTTTCGCAAAAAACTTGTGAAAAGTCTTGCTATTAGCAGGGTCAATTTAATACCGGTAATATGCTTCGACGCATATCGTGAAAGTGTAAAACTTGTAACGGAGAAACGGTGCAAAACATACATCCGGCGGGTCATTAATTTTACCGTATCGTTTATAAGGAACCATCGGCAAGAACCCGATGAAATCGGGCACTCGTCGTTTTACCGACTTTCTCGCGCCTGCAAACTAGGCAGTTCGCAGGTAATCACGAGCAACACTGATACGTTAACATTAATATTCCGCGCGGTTTAATACGATCAATATCGATCGCATGTCCACCTAACCAGACGGGCTAATGCGTTTCCCGCACATTGCTGATGGCGAGTATCTGAATACTCGGAAAAAATGACACCTCTTTCGTTCATACGTGATGCGATCATCAATTTTATACCCGCGTGAAGTTAGCCCTCCAACATTTAAAAAAATTAACTTTCTGTAGCTCATTCGATTGCTCATCGTTTGCACATGTATGCACATTTCGAATTTTCGTTTGCACACTTCTAATAAAAAAGTTATTTAAAAAACAATTTTGGGGGGGGGCCAACTTCACATTAGCCCCTCAACTACGAGCAAATTAGATTGAAGTAGCCTTAATCGATAGATTTTCGTTTGCACATACCTAAACAGATCGATGTTTCGTTTGCACACTCTTAGTTAAAAAGTTATTATAACAATTAAAGTTTCGAGAACAGTTCACTACTGTAGATAAGCTCGAAGCACGGATACTGCGTTCAAAATGGCATTAATCGATAGATTTTCGTTTGCACATTTCTAAACAGATCGATTTTTCGTTTGCACACTCTTAGTTAAAAAGTTATTAACAAATAAAGTTTTGAGGAGCCACCTTTATACTACAAAAAGTACGTTTCCGTCGCGAATTCTGAAGATATGCAAACGAAAAATCGATCTGTTTACACTGAGAGAAAAATTTACTAAATTTCAATAAATGTTTCCTCCAATAGTACTAATGAAGTATTTTTTTGAATTCAGTTAATATTTTTCGAATAAAAGAAATATTCATTCAATTGAAAACAAATTTTTTAAACCTAATAAAATATTTACTGAATTCAAAAAAATACTTCATTAGTACTATTGGAGAAAACATTTATTAAAATTTAGTAAATTTTTCTCTCAGTGTAGGAATGTGCAGACGAAAATCTATCGATTAAGGCTACTTCAATCTAATTTGCTCGTAGTTGGGGGACTAATGTGAAGTTGGCCCCCCCAAAATTATTTTTTTAATAACTTTTTTATTAGAAGTGTGCAAACGAAAATTCGAATTGTGCATACATGTGCAAACGATGAGCAATCGAATGAGCTACAGAAAGTTAATTTTTTTTTATGTTGGGGGGCTAACTTCACGCGGGTCAATTTTATCTCGCTACGGGGATACACCTTTACCTCCTGCGACTGGAACGCACTTTCTGCGGTCGACGATTGTTCGTGGGTCGATCTGGACCGGTTTCGACTCGGGGCTTCGTCAATGGAAAAACTCGATTTATGATAACGCTGATCCACGAGGGGCACGAACAATGAATCCGAGGACCCCGAGCCTCGGGCAGGGCCACCTTCGATCGGCCTTGCCGACGTCGATCGAGGGCTACCGTAATTACTAATTGCCGCCGCCGGCTTAATTAGCAATTCACGTCGCCGTTTCATCATATTCCCTCGGCCTGCATCTCGCCCGTCACTTTCTTCTTGTGCGTCGAAGACGATAGCCGCGAGAAAGCTCCCCCGTTAAGCGAGATCGTTCTTATTCTTCGGACGAGTCGCGCCCGATTCTACGGAAAGGAGGGAGGCGGAAAGAGCGCATTTCTCGTAAAGAGCGGGCCTTCCCGTTCTCGAGGATTGCTTCATTAGACGGGTGCACCTGCCCGTGCCGCATCTCCGGCGGCCTTGCTTCTTTCACGACGTCCGATGTTCGCGTCACCGTTGAAGATCCGGTCCACGCGCATGATCGGACTGCCTAATCGGCGTAGTGCGACGATGGCCGCAACTGTTAATTTTGTATCTTCTCTCTGGTGTCGGTCACACGAAAATTGACATCTCGCGGCGTGTAAACGCGCGCGCGAGGAATTTGGAGCGGATTCAAAACGAGCATTCGTATGTAAACAACAATATTCTAGCGCGCCTAAATCACTTATTTTCGCGCGCTCCGATTATTTTATATCCAGAAACTCCGCTCGGATACATCCGAAATAAAATATCAACTGCATTTGTCACTTGCAACATGCAATTTCAAACAAGTGCGCGGTCACGCTCCTTTAAACTCGAGTCAAAGCGATCATGAGCGCAGTTAATAAATATTCCTCGTTTGGAGGACCCGGCGGGATTAAAGCCGTACCTGGTCTATATGTAGATTACGAGAAGAGGCCCTTCGGAATCGATATACATATGTATACCCGGCGCGCGGGTACAAGAGCGGCGCAACTCGGCCCGAGATCGGATAATAGCCCTACGCGATGCGGGAGCCGGCGTAAGGCAGCCATCGACAAATGGCCGTGGCCATGCAATAAACAAGCCGCGCAATTAAGAGAGCAGGTTAATTAATGTGGACCAACTAGGAGGAAGGCTCCTCCACCGCGCCGTTCTCTTCCACTCTCCTTCCTTCCTTCTCTCCGTCCTCCTCTCCTTTCCCTGTCTCGACCCATCCGCCTATTTCCTCCTGTCCCTTTCTTTCTCTCTTTCCGTCTTCCCCTTCGTCGATCATCTCCTTCCTTCCTTCGCGCTCGACGCAACCACCGTGCGCACAGTAGTTATCGAGGACCGAACCGCCCTTTTTTTGCGGTGCACGCGAAGGGCAGCGCGGGACGTCGCGCGGGATTTCTTTCTGTCTCGTCCCGACGTGAGTACGAGAGGAGAAAGAGGGAGGAGGAAGTGAAGAAGAGGAATACGGGGGGGAAGGAAAAAGACGAAAGGGACGAAGGGAGCGGTCGGTCGGGTTACTGGGCGCGCTCGTGAAATCCGGTGAAATCAATTCGCTGCGCGAGCGGCGACAGTCGTAAATTGTCGTCTTTGTATTCCTTCTGCTTCTTCGATGTGCGCGGCCGGAAAGAAACGGCGGCGAACGGCGGCCGAACGGGCTGGAAACCCGAGAGAGATGATGAATTCGCCGGTGATTTATCGTTTCCGCGCACTGATAGAAGGAAGCTGCTGTTTCGCGCTTCGGTCGATTTTTCGAAGATACAAGTAAATTCATGTATTTACAACGTGTGACTTCAGAATTGAAATCAATATTTAATTTAATTTAATTTTTTCCGGATGAATTTGGTCGGAATGTCGCCATTAATTACGAGAAGAAAAATAATTGAAAATAAAGTTTTCGTATATTCTATCATTTTTGCGTAATTATTTCGATAGACATAGTTTTAGATTTTATTCTTGATGGTATAAAAAATGCAATAAAATAATCGGATATCTTAATAAGTATCGTCAGTGTTGTAAGAGATACAGTTTTTAAAATAACAAGATATAGTTACAGTAGACATAGTTTTAGATTTTATTCTTGATGGCATAAAGAACGCAATAAAATAATCGGATATCTTAATAAGTATCGTCAGTGTTGTAAGAGATAGTTTTTAAAATAACAAGATATAGTTACAGTTATTTGAGAAAAATGTAACTAGGTACAGTACATATTTTCTATAAATAACTAGATATAGATTCAGTTATTTTAAAAATAAATGTAGATATTATGCAGATAATAATATGTATGTAACAATAATATATAGTACTATATATTTATTATTATTGTTATATATATATACATAGTAAGATATGTATTTAGAAAAATATATAGTATCACATTAAATGGTCATTATGTTGAAATCATGAGAATTATATATATTACATATACATTTAATACTTATAAATTATGATCGCTCACTGAGCGGCTAAGTAGCAGTCGAATGTGATCGGTTCTTACCTTTAGATCCAACCAATCACATTAAATTGCTACTTAGCCGCTCAGTGAGCAATTGTAGTACTGAACGTATCCTAAATGTATCTAAAATGTTATTTTAGATAAGATACGAAATAAAATGTAACTAATTACAGTTATAGTTACTGAATTAAGAAATATAACTAATTACATACGCAGATACACAAAAAGTATCTAGATAAAGTTACTAGATTCATGTAGTTAGATACCTTACAACACTGAGTATCGTTACGAGCTTTTTGTTTTTCGAAATATTAAAATAGGCATAAGAACATGTGAATCGCCTTTCCCCATTTCTTCTCGGTTGAATCTCACACTCTCGCGTACAATCTACGATTATATGATGATTTATTCGGGAGATGCGATTCGGAAGTGCTCGTGAATTACGCACGCAGCGTCGACACTTAGCGCTGCGTATTTCGTAACGGACGCATTTGCAAACGTAAGGTGGGAAATTGTGCGTGAAGCTCGCCGGCCGTACCACCTGTGCGTTAGGCATCATTTGTGCGAGAACGCCGCACTCGCGTACGCACACCGTGTCGATCGCGATAATTATCGGACATTTCCTACGGGCAGTCAGCCGTGTGCCCTGACATTTTGACATTAGCAACGGGAGTTATTGGAATACCGGGGATTAACGCGTTTTGCCTCGGCGGCAGTTACACCTGCCGGACCAGTTCGGACGATGTGTGCTGATGATGAAAGTTGAGGATAATTGCCGGCGTTTGATCCGCGAAAGTTCACAACGCGACGAGATCCTTTCGCAAGGCTTTGTTATTCTGATTCACTGGGTGTGCAAAAATTGACATATTTTACGCGTGGAATGTTTACGCCGACCAAATGGTATATAATTATTTTTACGATGTTAACACGAAAGTTACGGCTGTAATTGCAGTGCGTAGCGTTGAGCACAAAAGCGGTGGCAACTCGAGTTGTCGGTTGGGACTTTAATGAGTTGAACCGGACTAGGCTAGATCGGAAGCGGAAAGCGTTCGCGTGATGCGGTTTTTTTCACTTTTCTGGGATTATATTCGCGTGAGTTCTTTTTGTCGCCGGTAAAACCAAGTTTGCGTTTATGACGAGGCTGCGCTTCGGCGAGCGAGCTGATCTGGCGTTCGCGGAAGGAGTCACGAGAGCCAATGAGGAAATGGCGGCGAGCGTGTTGCAGAACGTACGATGCTCCTCAAGGCCGTGTTAGACCTTCACCTCTTGACACGCAGCCGTATCCGTAGGCACGGCCGTGCGCCGCGGAATACCGCGGAACGGTCGTACATACATTAGCCTCTCCATGCTCTCTGCGCGGGATCGATCACGAATAATTCATCCTTTTCAACGCCAAGTTACTATTAAGTACAATTGTGTAATAATATTCCATGCCTCTCACACGGAGACTTATATTATTTTTGTATAAAATATTTCGTAAATTATTCATTTTTTGATAACTTAAATATTTTTGTATGCAGAATAATTAGAGGAATTATATTATGTTAGAAAAATTATATCATATGGTTGCGTTAAAAAAATATTGAATTGTTTTTGAAATCTTCTTTGTGTCTCCACAACGAAAGTATTGTTACTACATTACGTGCCCCGGGAAAAACTATAAAATCCTGTAGCTTCAATTTTTTTCTATTATCTAGAATGGTAGAGATATTTAAGGTGCTCGAGTTGGGTGGGACACCCTGACGAAAAAATTGTAAGAAAGATCAGAACCCTAGTTAGATCATGGAGACTTCGTAATTAAGCTGCAGAACCGAAGCGACGCCTGAGCCGACAGCAGGCATTAATTAAGACATTAAAAAATTAGCCACGCAATTAATTACATTGACCGCAAAAATCCGTAGTGCGTTGCGATGCGAGTCTGTCTTTCGCGCAACAAAGTAGCGTGGGTCGGCTTTTGAAACGACTAATTACCGTAATTAGTAGCACGGTAGTCAACGGCTGCGAGTCTCGGTCCACGGGGTCTTATCGTAATCTGCGTCCTTGACTCCTATCAACGCGACCCTTATCAATGCGTTCTTGCTGTACAAAACTCGTTTTACTAACATTACAGACATGGCGACAGAACGTTGCGTGTTTCAATCTGGTATTTCAAAATATGTTTTTGTTGGACACGTTTAGCGCTCAAATTTGTCAATTTCCAAGTAATTCGACTCGGATACAGACGGACACGAGTATAGGTATATGGTAAGACAGGAGGTCGATGTATGCAAACGTTGCCAAGAGCACTAATCAGGACCACCTACCACTTCGTGATTTCATAATCAACGCTTGCGGCATGAGGATTGTCGGCGTACGATGTACGTGCCATTATCTTGGACGTTCGAGTTTCAATTAGCGTAGAAGTGCCTCCGAGCGAATCTCGCGGCTGGAAGAGTCCGTATGGCGGATCACTGATTAACGTTCGGCTGGAATTGCTCGTCTAGCTCGCTAATGATTTTTCTTTAATAACTTCTGCTTTTCCCTTTCGTTCGCGATTGCGCAGAGGTCACCAGATTTTACAGAATGATGTACTGTCGAGCGTCTTTAAGAAATATGACTTTAAAAAAGCGATATTTTTCACGGTACAATAGTGCTGTTATAAAGTTTTATTATTTTATCAAAGAAACATTCTTCAGATCGCCAAAGAATAACTCTTTTTGTATAGAAAAGCAGGAAACAACATTTTCTGTTTTCCGAACTTCTTTAGCTCGATACTGATACCATTTCTTCGTAACTACTTCACAGTTTCTGCTCTGTACAAGAACCGAGCAGCATCTCCATTGTGACGTGAAGACAATCCTTTTGACATATTGCGCGACATTCCTGACGATTGAATCATCGATGTATGACGGTCGCGCTGGTATTTCCTCTCTTTTTATTATTGCTTCTTGCTTACTGAGAAGGGTCGCGGTTTTACAGTTCGCCAATCTCGCGGTGTCGAATATAAAAAGCCACGCCGTTACGTAAACGGTTGAGCGAGGATTTACGGTGCCACGAAAAGAGCCTTCCCGGTGCATTCACGACGTCGTTAGTCTACGAAGCCTCAGCTTCTTCGCAGCAGGCACTTAAGAGTAAACGCGGTTATTCGGCATTGAGTTTTACACACTCTAAATGATATAATAAGAAAACAGAGTTATATTCTAATTTTAATGTCCCAAATAGCTTCCTAAATATCGATATGGTTGGTTGCCTTTTGCCTTGCTTCGTAAATTTTATCTCGAATACAATGTTTGTTGATTTGTATCGCAGCGGCCAATCAACTCTCTTTGATTCATAGACATTACATGAAACGATAGCTTATGTCGATCAGTAGAAAAAAGCTGAGAGAAGAGTATAGAAAAAATACACGACAAAGTATAAATACTAAAACAGGAATTTTATAATAATTTGACGATTATTTAGAAAACATTTGTACTTTTAATACAATTAAATTTAATCTTGTAAAACTATATTACATTAAGTTAAATGAATTTCACAGAAAATTGTTAATTGCACTTAACAATATTATATTAACGAATAGTGTTTACAACAAATAAATTTAAATATAAATATAAATTTGCTGTAGAACAAAAGTTTTAGAGCAGAGAATCACAATATAACGTGCAATGAAAACAGCGCGTTCTTGACTCTTAACATCGTAAATTTGCGTTGCATTTAGTTTACCGCATTGCGAATCGTAGATTAAGTGACAAATGATATCGGGCATCGATTATGAACGATCGATTTTCTCGCTCGAGCGGAATCGGCTGCGTTGCACGTGTACACGCGTGACTAAACTGGAATCTCAGGAATCGGTTCTTGACATTCGCGAGTGACGCATTGTGCGATTCGTAATGCCAATCGATTATGTGACAAAGCAAATGATAAAAGACGTCGGTTTCCTTATTGCACAACAAGAAAATTTATTAATGAAACGTATATCTTTACTAGAGTATCTAGCTTTTTTTATTTTATGTAATAAGTTTTTTATATTACTTTATTATATCCGATAATCATATGGTCTTGTTACTTTCATGAGATAAGAATAATTTGTCTTAACGCGTACGAGATAACGCGCATTGGGAATTTACGCTTCGCCAGCTTCACGAAACACGGCTATTAGAAACCATCCTGGAAATTGGAGAAACTCGTGTTAATTGCTCAAATGTCAATGAGTAGAAATCACGGCGCGTAGGAAAGACTGCGATGTCCGTTCGCGTCTAATAAGTATGAGCTGAACGTCTCGACTTGAGCAAAGAGAACAAACAGCCGAGCCTCGGCGCGGCATCTCTTTCTCCCGCGAGGAGAAAGGGGCGGCATTCGATTCGCGCGAACCCCATGACGGCCATGACCCCGATTCGGCAGGTGCACTTCCTCCCGAGATCGTTCCGGCGATAACTGTCGATCGTCGATCATTTTGCGGTCGTGTCGGTCGTTACGTGCGCCGCGTTATATCCGCGGCAAGACACTGGTAGAAAGTTGCAGTGAAAGCGATACAAAATTTGATACGGCAGTCGCAGCTTGAAGCGCGCACTTTTCTCGCCGCGGATTAATTCCGCGGACGTGACCGGTCGCGAGAGAGGCGTAGATCACGCCGATTTCCGTACTCGCGGCGGCAGCAGCCAGCTGCCAAGATTGAGTTCGCGTTCGGGAGCCCTGCTTCCGAAGCAACCCGAAACGGCCGACCGACATCTCGCATCACGCTTGAATTTCTTGTCGACCCTCGCGACCTCGAGCGCGTTGCTCTTAAATCAAAGAATTCATCACAGTCCGCTAATTAAACAGACTTTCCCGGAGAATTTCTGCGAGAGGTTCCGAGCTGTGTACGCGCATCAGTCACTGCTGCCTGTAAGTTTCTCGAGGTTAGCTCTCAAACGATCCGAAGACGATTTGATCGATGTTGTCCTTCCTCCTCGGTAGCGGCACGTTCTCACCCCTTCCCTACGGGACGTCCGGCGAGTCCTTCCTTAATGCGTCCTTGATGAGAGGCAACCTCGTGAGAGCCTGCCAGGCTACCCTTGCCTCGATTACCTGCCTTATCGATGCCAGCGATTATTTTGCTCGTCACGTTCGTCATCGTCTCTGCGGGTCACCCGGCTGGAAGCTTTTTACCTGCCAGCGCCGCAAAGGTGCGCGCTCCAACGAACTCGAGGACGATAATTTCTCGGAAGAACGTGCACTACCGTCTTTGGGTACTGCTCGTCTTTCTCAGGCATGCTTTAATCTTCTGGTGAAAGACGATATTTTGTAAGCCGCATACTAAGCGACTGTAACAAGTAAATTTCTGACGAAACTAAAGAGTTAATACGCTTAAACTAATCTTTAGAAATTCGAACTGGTTTTTTAACCATCGAAAATTGCAGTTATATATTATTCTCTTTTGATATAAATATCAGTGTAGCACGTTGGAGTGTTAATTGTCGATATAATAAATTCTCGATGCGAATAATAATACACGGAGAAAATTTTAAAAATTACTATGTATGGCAGTAGCCGTGGACCATTGCTGGAATTATAAAAATTTTTACTATGTTATTATATTAATAATTATTAAACTCATTTGTGACAACATAGTAAACATTTTTATAATTCCAGCAATGACCCAAGAAACATTTTTCCCTGGTTCATCATGTTGATGCTCATGCATGCTCTACAATGACTGTCTTGGCAAAGGTACTCTCAGTGATTTGCCATTGCCTTCCGAGAGGTGGTGATCAATTAAAAATTTGATATGTTCTGGGTGGGTTTGAACCTGGATTATAAGTAATTTTTAATATAAAATTTTCTCCGTGTAAACATTGTATTTGAAAACAATTATTTCTCGAAATAATATTCTTGAGGAAGAGGATTTTTCGCGCATCCATTCCGTACATCATAAATAATCTCATAAATCTGGAGTGCTTTTACAGTGCTATTGACTTTAACCCGTACCCTTTTGAATGTAAAAATACTTTTAAGAACGTGGCACTTACAGCTTTTTTATGTCGACTCTTCAGTGCAGCGTCCAGGTGAGCGCGGTTCAGCATGCCGGTCGGCAAAAATCGCGAAACGACCGGCTCGTAACTCCGGACTTGCGGCGCATCCGCTCTAACGGATGCTGGACGCGAGAGCGTGCGGCGAGCAAAGGGAGTAGCGGCAAAGCACGCGGCTCGCGATGGAAGGAGAGCGCAGATCGTATGCACGTCGAAAAGGCCTCATACGTCGCCGCCGCTGCTCTAAAAGGCTAGCCGGCGAGCCGGTATAGAGTCCGCGATGGGGGCCCCACGACATTAGAGCCACATTAACGCGCGCACTCGTCGACCAGCTGGTACCCTATCGGGTCAGCTAATTACATGCCGATTCCGAGAGATCACTCGCACAATGCTCGTGTCGACATGCCGTTCTCCTCGTCGTCGTTACGCCGCGTCTCCGACGACGGCGTCGATATCCGAGATCGCCAAGTAACGATGAATCTCTGCGAGCGTACGTTTCTAGTGATATATTGCACGCACTTTTGATTGTACCAGTGTATAATAACTTTCGATGTTTTGATCGATGCCTATTAATCAGTCCATTTAAATATCGTGAAGACTTTATCACTCGGATGTAACGTCATAGATTCGACGACGTCTTTGAATTCTAGAAAATCTAGAATATAAATCACCGGAAGCTTGCATTTTCCAGATCGTTCGTTCGTAATTTTGTCTTTCGAAGTTGCTTGCTTCCCTTTACGTGAGATATTCATGTTCAACAATACAGAATTGCTCATATTCTGTATCGAGTATTTATTTGACATTATACTACGTAGTGTAAACAATTTTGTGTAATGACAGTGACGAAATCATACTATAAATTAACACTAAAATTGCTGGTTTCAAATCATTACCTCGATCACTCGCTCGCGGACAATTACTAGGGACGTGAGAAATTTATTATTTCAATATTATCAATCGTTATATCATTCTCAAAACATATTTAACTACCATGATGTTAAATAATCACTTAAACATATATATTATTTGAATATAAGCATCGATTGCATGAGACGGCGTGTTGGCATTTATTCATTTCTTCAGGATAAGTATTGATTGATTGAATTTGTGGAATCATTCAGCGGATTCGTGCAATTGAATGCATTGAAATCAAGAAGATATTGAAGTGATCCCCAGCGCCAGGTCGGTGAGCTTTCGCGGAAAGGTTTCATCGGTTACACGCTGCCAACGGGCGCGCACCCGCGAGTGCTTGAGCCGCTAATCGCTACTCGCTACTCGCTACGAGCAGCACCAACGCGATTTACGGCCGGATTGTGTGCGGTCGATCGCTTGGCGGATTCGAAACGGGCGCTTTTGTCTTCGCGGTGCGACCGATCGCGATCGCGGGGCGCGCGGGTGGTATAGTTTATGCGATGGCGGAGGCAGTTCATTGCGCCCGTGCGTATAGGATTAATTAGACGTTACGAAATTGCAGCGTGTAGCCTCGGGTGGTCGTGATGGATGCAATCCGCCGGCTCGTATTTATTTCTCACGTGCAGTCGTCAGCACGTGAAATATTTTATTGCCCTGGCTTGTTGCGATTTCGATCCTCTCGATACAGCACGTTGCGAAAAGCTACTCTTCTAAATTTTCTTTGATTTTACGTTTAAACTTCTGTCGGCTCATTGTTGCGATAGGTATTAATCCCGTAACAATTGCCATGCATTTGGTTCAACGCAGGAATTATCGAAAATATTTATGCAAGAATTTCGTGACATAATACACGTGATTAATTTAGGTTGGAGTTGATGAAAAGTCATAAAAATGTTTCACGAAGTTAAAGATAAAGAAATCCTATTTTCTAGTATTTGAATCTTCAGTTCAAAGTAATTTAGAGAAAAATGTCGAATCCGATTGTAATTTTTATTTTATGATAAAAACTTGCAAGTCTCATTAACCGTTCACATTTAATCGGCCGTAGACGCGATCGTAACTCTCTATGTCACACAATGGGGATCCACTCTGAGATTTGTCTATCCCGCTGAACCACGCTGATCTCGACGTAACTCACATGCTCACAGCTGCTACCAGCGGGAGCTCTGTTGGGTACCTTCGAGGAAGGTGTATTCATTCAAAACCGCACATAGTTCCCACTGCGTCTGAGGAATCTAAATGTTGAGGTACTCTTCAGGAGTTCTCCAGAAACAAAGAACCGTCGCTCGTTACAGCTCGTTTTAATTAATTTGAGCCCAGCTTTCGCGATAACAAGAAACGTATTCACCGTTCGCGCCGGCAGGAAGAACGGACGATTTCACGCGGCTACTGAATATCAGTGAATGATTCTTTTAGGAGCCATGGAATACAATTTTGAGTTCAGAGCGTTTAGTTTCCCTCTAGGAACGCGTATTATTTTCCTGTTCTGTAATTACACAGTAATTGTAGTTGTTTAAACAATAATTAGTTATTCTAATTAGGTATTAATTATTCTAGAGTAAACGATAGTTTTCATTGAAATGATTTCTTGCCTCCTTTTTCGATTTTTAAGCAGAAGCAGGAATTCAGAAAACTCTAGGTAACAAATTTTAATTATTGTTTATGATAGACATATTACAATATGCATTACACAAAATAGATATTTTTTCTTTTCGCATTCTTATAATATTCGAATATTAATCTCTAAAATTTCGGAGTATGGTATTTGTGCCTTTCCATGATCGTTTCGACGTCGTAGTCCATTTGCGCTATTACCGAGCGATGTCACCGGCACGGCGGACGAGCGACAACCTCGAAAAATCTCTTCTGTCCATCGAGTACGACGGTTCGTACTGGCAAATGTGCTATGTGTCTGTCTTCGACTTCACGCGAAAACTGTCGGCCGTTGTAGTCGGCGACGTTGCAAGCCGCTGATGACACTCTACGGCACTTGAGAGCAGGCCGCTGTGTTGCGGTGCTTAGTTTTCTCGAAGAGGGTCGACCCTTGTCGCCGCTGCCGATCGTCGTCGTCGACCACGACGATGATTACGACGTTCTCTCTTCGGCAATTACAGCTCGAGTGGCACCGTAAGAGACAGGTGGTAAGCTGCATCGGGTCGTCCGCGCCATCTTTGACTTCCTCCTCTTCCACCTTCTTTTTCGTCGTATCTCCCGCAAATTTATGACAGGATATATATTGCAGTATTTATCCCTCGAGAGATAACCACTCGGCTCCTGATGGCCCGTTTTAAGTCATCGTTCTTCTTAATTAATTATTCTCTAGCTACTAGTGTTATATCGGGAAAATTTACCGCTCCCGTGATCAATCTCGCATCTGCTCGCGCATGCAAATATTCTATCGTGTAGCATTGTATAGTACTTTCTAACTTTCTTAATTCTTCTGATGTCAAGGTGGCTAATGAAATTATCTGGGAGTAATTTTTCAAGCGTATTTTAACTTCAAATAAATAAGCTTTATCGTCGTTTTACGCATTGCTGTCACAATTGAATGCGGTGGAAATTCTTTACCACAAACATCTCTGAACTTTGAGCGTCTATGATGGAACTTCCGCTATCGTGTCGACTACGCAAGCTGGCAGTCGTGCTGAAGTCAACAGTCGATAAACGTACGATCAACGAACTCCGGAGATTAGCGCTATGTTAAATCGTGATGTTATCGCCAACCGCCCTGTAGTACGATCAATAAAACGGAATCACGGGAAATCTCGGTGCGAAGAGACACTTCCAACAGCGACACGTTATCGAACGATAAACGTACACGACCGACCGGGGCTCGGTGGGATCGTGGATGCTGAGGAAACACGATGCGAGATCTTCGTCGTCAAGGGCTGCGGATAATCGACTTAACGACGAGGCTTAACGACTTCGCGGTAACGGTTTCGCCGGACCTCTTCTCGTCGTCGCCGGGCATTACGATCCGCGGGAATTCTAAACTTGGGGCCCGTCGTCCGGTTGAGCGATCGAGACTCGGGCTCTATAATGCACGGGCGACATCGCCATACGTGTCATGGGGGAATCGATCCGATCCGGTTGTAAGCCGACCTAACCATAAGTTCGCCGCGGATCGAGCGGATCGTGCTCGTCGAGTCCGGCTCTCTGCATGCGGGAAAGCCGAATAAAACGCGGGGTCTTGATCCGCTATGCTTAAAGGCTCGATCCTCCCTGACACCTCGCTCTCCGAGGAGACACGATCACTTCGATTCCACGAAGTTTCGAGGTCATTGGTCTCGCCGCCGGGAGTATCGAATGCAAATCTCTATATTTTAAGAATTCGCTGAGAGATTTATGAACTTTTCACTTGAATTATTTTATAAAGTTAGCCACTTAATTTTATTTCTTGAGAAGCACTTTTCCTTTTTGCTAAAGATGACTTGTACATCGCTGAACATGCATAATATAACTAAAAATGTAACTAAAAAATAACGAAATAAATAAACAATTTGTATTTCCAAAATATAGTATGAAAAATATATAAAATAGGGTGTCCACACGGAAAGAACGGTTTTGCTGAAGTATCTAAAAATTTGGCCAGACACAGATCTGAAAATAATTTTGTTAGACCATCGAAAGTAATTCTGGCTACGGTCCACTTGATGCTACAAATGCTTTGAAGCATTCTTTGATTGGTCAATTTGTAAAATTCTTTCTTCTGATAGGTCATTCGAACGCTTCGAAGCATTTGTAGCGTCAAGTGGACCGCAGCCTATGTAGGACACTTCAACATAATGATAATGCTGCAAAAAATTTTGATATTCTAGCAACTATGTTAGGCGTCCTACGTAATTATTTTGATGACCTAACAAAATTATTTTTCAGATCTGTATCTGGTCAAATTTTTTAATAATTCAGCAAAACCATTCTTTCCGTGCATTCTATCATTCTCTCTTTCCTATTTATCGTTCTATTCAAGCACCTTGCGAAAACGCGCAGGTGCTAGCTGCTCGCTGAACGCCTTCGATACGGCGCTTGCTGGACCGGCTGGCATGATATGCGAGAATTCTTCAGGAAGCCAGGAAAGATGGCGATCGCGGTGCTTTGACGGAGGTGCTGACTCGTCCCGACTGAAACAGGACTCGCCATCGCGTCCTTAACTGCTCCGCGCGGAAGAGGGCATGATTCGCGTATTCCCGTTTCGTTGCTCTTACGAAATCGGCCGATTTAATTACAGCGCTTATCAGGCTGTCGGGCTTGCCGGACGCGCGGTTTTAATGGGCACCTGCGAGATATCCGGGTTCAACGGCGGGCGGCGGGCGATACTTTTTCTCCCCATATACGCGCAGCGCAAATAATTAAGGTTTTGCCAATCGTGATTATCGGCTGTCACGCGAAACGCCAGAAAGAATCGCGCGCGGAATTCTCGGGAAGAAAGCCGTCGGGTACGCCGCTTTGCCTCGCGATTATATTGCGATCGTTATATCCGTCTTTAGTTTAATCCGCAATTTATTGCGACACCACGCACAGGCGATACCTGCGCGCATCGTGTATCATCGCCATCGCGTTATCTAATTATGCATATACGTGAGACATTTCTCGAACGACGGGATATTAGGTGGCGTGATCATCGATGAGCACTGTTTTCGAACGGGATCGAACCGGTTCGTAACGGTTTGCTTAATTTCGCGTGGCGTGCCTGACAATGAACTCTGTGTTAAATTCTCGGCTGCTGTTGGCAGGACATCTTGGCATATTTCGAGCTACGATAAGATAATCGACCAGCAGTTTGTTGTCAACCACACTGGACATTTTATCCTCGCTGTACGGAATTATATAAGCGAAGTAAATTGATAATTTTGTTCAGTACTTTTATTGTATAATTAGAATGCGAGCACTCCTACTGCGATCGGTAGGATAGTGCAAACGATTTATTCATTGTATAGCAATTTATTCTCCGTTATTATGATATTCTAATTATCGAAAGTAAGACAGTTATACTACAACGCACGTTGTAATTAGTGATTCACGTAACTACGTGTAGCTCCGTAATAATGTAATTACATATAATTTTATATGATCGCGTGTAGCCCCGTTGTAACGCGTTCGCTAATATGGTTATTTATTTAATTTCTCATTTACTTGTCAGCGACTTCGATACATTTTAATTAATCATCGATATATCGTTACGATGTATGTTCCGCACTTGTCAGTAGTTATTTATCATTCTACCTTCGCAACATCATGTTTATCATCATGTTTTCGATGAACGAATTGCTATTTTACTCGAAATATTTTGTTTTTTATATTACTCGCGGTTTTTGAATGCACTTATTATTTCTCTACTATATCATTCTTGCTTTATTGCAACTTTCGATGCATTTCTCATTGTCTCTAACACAATCTTGTTTCTTTTATATTTTTAGGGATCGTGACAACCTGGCGGACAGCTCGGAACGAGACTCCCCTTGGAGTTGTGGGGGTGGCAGCGGTGGTGGCCGCAGACCCCTCACCTCCATTATCGAACACCTACGCACCTCCAAGAGCAGGCTTCACAATGGTGAGTCGCACGTTCAGCATGTTTATCACTGCCCTTCTTGGCACGTGTCATTTCTTTTCCGCATGTTGCATTAGGCGGAAATTTAATGAAATATTTTTCACATCCTTTCATGCGTCTCTCGGGGAGGCGAATAAAAGCGTTTTTCCAATGAAACGCGGTGAAATTTTCGCGACGAAACGCTGGCTTTATTTATCGAAAACACGAAATTATTTTCCCAGGAGAATCATTGGCGCCCTTACAACTTTTTTCAAGGAGGGGCAGAGTTTAAATACACTTAGGGGTATCATTTTTGTAAGGCTCTGCCAAACAAACGTTATTTAATATTTTCAAATAATATTTTTTAAAGAAATATTTATGCAGATTTTTATTTTTAAGTGTATAAATTTCAAATAAAAATTATCTGGTTGTCAATCATAAATCATTCTAAATTGAAAAAATTAAAATCCAGGGGGGGCATATGCCCCTTCTTGCCATCCCTCATAAATAAACATATTTTCTGTTTTAATTAAATTTATTTTTAACAATGATTATGCATGCAAATCACATGGAGCAGTAGTAAACGATTTATAAGATAATGAAATAATTAGTGGTGGGTACAAAAACGCCGAACTGTTTGAAAAAACTGTTTTCCAGCAAACAACGAACGAACTGTTTTTCCAAATGGACCCAAACAGTTGGATCGGTCTAGAGTTCCTATATAATTTTAAGTAAACCAACAATTTTTTATTAAAGCTATTTTACATTCAGAACGCGTGTAACCTTTTAACGTTCTAAGGGCGAATTCACACCTTGGCAGAATAGCGGAAAGCGGAAAAGCAGCAGCCAATGAGAAGAAGCACTAAGTTGCACTGAATTGCACTAAGTTGCACTGAGCAACTGAGTGCCACTTCTCATTGGCTTCTGCTTTTCCGCTTTCCGCTATTCTGCCAAGGTGTGAATTCGCCCTAACTATTCCTGCGTCATGACTGATGATGTAGACAATGCTGATTCGCCGTTTCTTGAATAACCAACAACCATGACGCACGAATAATTAGAAGGTTGCACGCGTTTCGAATGTGCCCCGATTTTTTGTTTTTAACCTGTTTTTTTACAACAGTTTTTAAAAACAGTTGTCATTTTTCAACAAACAGTTCGTTGGTGTTTTGTGAAAGCAACAGAAACGCCCACCACTAGAAATAATAGAAATTATGAAAGAATGGAACTATATATTTTATTAAAATTTATTTATATTAAATAAACTGCAAAAAATATATTCTTTGGTTGACGAGGCCAAGAGTTTGTTTAAGGCTCTATAAAAGTGAGTATTCTCGTCCGCCATTTTTTATCCAACCATATGTGAAAACATAACCTTTCATGGAACCTTTTCGTAAACGTCAATACGCTTTTTTTCAGTTTAACAGAATCGATATTTAAGCTAAATTTTTAGATTAATCGCGAGACCGAAAAGCGTATTGACGTTTACGAAAAGGTTCCTTGAAAGGTTATGTTTTCACATATGGTTGGATAAAAAATGGCGGACGAGAATACCTACTTCTTTAGAGCTCTAGTTTGTTTTGAAAAGGACAGGTTGCTTATATCCCTGCGGTGATTGTTCTTTACTTGCGAGTTTGTCGGCGCCACGTAGCGGCCGTGCCGTGAAACGCGCCGCGTGTCGCCTTGCACTCGCAAGAAGCGCGTGATGGCCGGGCTGCCGTTCGGCAGGTTCTCGGCGTGTGGCGGTAGCCGGGTTGCTACGCCTTGCCGGTGTGCTTCATCCGGCTACCCGCCACAATTCTATAAACTTATTAGTTTACAGACAAAGGCTTACAACTTTTTTCAACGAGAGTTTAAATACATTTAAGGGTACCATTTTTGTAAGGCTTTGCCAAACAAACGTTATTTAATATTTTCAAATAACATTTTTTAAAGAAATATTTATGCAGATTTTTATTTTTAAGTGTATAAATTGCAAATAACAATTATCTGAACAATAATAATTAGGATAAGACCGTGATGTGTATAACACAATTTAAATTGAGAA
>NJRQ01000173.1:160898-171746 GCA_003063805.1 Aphaenogaster ashmeadi | reverse complement strand
CATCTATATAAGATCCCCCCTCCCATCCCAACCAGAAAAACTGTAAAGAATTTGTTACGAAAAATATTACCTCAGCCAGGATTTGAACCTGGACCTCCCTAACAATCTGTGCGGGCGTCGTAGCCAGTTCGACCACCGAGGCATGTGGTAATATTTATTGCAACAATTATCTGGTTGTCAATCATAAAATTATTCTAAATTGAAAAAATTAAAATCCAGGGGGTGGCATATGCCCCTCCTTGCCCTCTCTCATGGGCGCCCATGAGGAGAATGCCACGATTGCGTGTCGATGAGGTTTGTGAAGTTAGCACCCCAAAACGCGAATTTTTATAAAATGCCAACGGCATTCGTTTGTCCACGATTTGTCCACTTTTGTCCACCCAACATTTTCGTTTATCCACCCTTCAAAAAAAGTTATGATTAAATTTAAAAATTTGACAAAATTTGACATCAGCACCCCCATGTATATTTTTCATGTGTCCATTCCTTATTCTCTAAAACAATAGTGGACAAAGGATGCCAGTGCTTAATTTGAAGAAAATGCAATTAGAAGTGCTCAGGGCAGTCATTGTTTTATTTTTTATGTTTATTTGTTAATAACTCGATTTCGCTGGGTAGATAAACGAGAATAATGAGTGGACAAACGATTCCAGTATGTAATTTAAAGGATACGCAGTCAAAGTTGTTTTTAGTGACAATTGCTTGTTTTTTTATTTTGTTTATAACTCTGTTTTGCGGGATAGACAAACGAAAATTTTGGTTGGACAAACGTAGACAAATCGTGGACAATCGTATCCCGCTTCGCAATTAATTAAAAAATGTTCATGGGGGTGCTGATGTCAAATTTTGTCCAATTTTTTAATTTGGTTATAACTTTTTTTTGAAGGGTGGACAAACGAAAATGTTGGGTGGACAAAAGTGGACAAATCGTGGACAATCGTATCCCGCTTCGCAATTAATGAAAAATGTTCATGGGGATGCTGATGTCAAATTTTGTCCAATTTTTTAATTTGGTCATAACTTTTTTTGAAGGGTGTAAGTACAAACGAAAATGTTGGGTCGACAAAAGTAGACAAATCGTGGACAAACGAATGCCATTGGCATTTTATAAAATATCACGTTTTGGGGTGCTAACTTCACAGACCTGTGTCGATGTGCATTCACGCGCATACTTACGTGCGTGAGTTGACTAATTGATCGGTAACTTTAATTGTCTACGAAAAACATCGTAAAATTAATTATTTCGTATTATTGTCCTGATACCTCTCATGCCTGCTATAACGATCTTATACGAACGAAAAAACTTGCCGGTATATCCATCATTAAACCCGATGAAGATTTTATCAAATCTATAAAATATTACGATCATCCATAAAATAATAACGTCGTGGAGATTGTATTATACTTAAAGATACATTTGTACAAGCGTTGAAGATTAATCGGCATAAATAGAATAGACGTTTTTGGTACTTCTGACGATATTAATTAACGGTTTGTTACAACAATTAGTTGTCGCTATGTTTTCAGCTATATGAAGTTTTACGAAGAAAGAGCGAAAGTCATTTATTTAAATGTATCTTAAGTGTATTTTACATCTGTACCTATTTTAAAACGTAAATAAATCCGTAAAGCAACCTGAATGAGAGAATCGTCGCGATACTCAGAAGAATTCCGATGCATTTAATCCGCGCACGAAGGGAACGAGCGATGGCGCGGATACGAACGCTATTAGGAGTAATGAGCACGCCTATGCTATAAACACGGCGATAATGATCGGCCGCTCGCTCTCGTAACGATAATAAATAATCAGGCGAAATATCGGCCAACAAAACGTACACGAACGTTCGTTCCTTTGATGGCGGCGCGTCGCTTGGGAGCGAGCGAGCGGACCACGGAGAGCCAACTCTGGCGACTCTCCGTGATGTCTTCATCCCGGGTAATTAGAGGCACGGATGCGCATAAGCGGGACCGTATACCGGCCGCTTATGTGTGCGCGTCCGATTCTCTCGAGTGAAACGAGTGTCTCCTCCGAGTAGCGGCGGGGACGGCGCGGCGGCAGCCTTTTACACATCGCGACGCTCGTCAGTATCCTGGGTGGAAGCACGCGATAGGATGTGGATGAGGTAAGGGAGTCGGTCAGGGACGCGAAGGGGGAGCGGTTCCTTCTAGGACATTACGGTAGCATTATATCGGTGGCCAGACACAGGAACCGGGCATCGCGTACGACGGCGAGTCGAGACTCGTTTATTACGACCTTGGAAAGAGGATTTCAAGCAGGGGAGAGATAAAATACAATTATAGGTGGACGTACCGGCGCACCGGTGGTAATGACGGTAATAATACTATCGCCGGCGATAGTTACGTTAAAAGTAATAACGATAGTACCGTCGCTGCTAATAATCGTGGTGGATGGCGGCGTCACCCCGCGAAATGTCAACTCGCTGGGAACGAGAGGAAAATGTGGGTGATATCTGTGCCAGATAACACTGCGTCGTGTTGTTTATGCGAAAAAGCAGGTCGATAGCGCCCACTTTAGAAATCGAAGAGAGGCGATAAAATGTGTATCGCAACAAAGTGTACATGAGATAGGAGATGCTATGTGGAAACCTTTATGACAGAAGTAGCGGGAGAGTTACGAGCTTTACGTCAACCATAACCAGGACAGATAAAATGCAAGTGACGATAATGCTGCTACTAATTATAAATGTAGAAGCGGTAGTCGCAAAATGTCATGGACGGAAGCGAAAGGAAAACTTGGGCGATATCTTAGGAAATGTCTTCATTTGTATGGATTATTGTAAATTCATTATATTATTATTAACTGAAGTGGACATTCCCTCGTTTACAAATTAATGAGACACAAGTAACAGAAAAGTTATAAACATAAATCATAATTGTATAAAACTTGCACAATAGAAGGTAACGTCGAGGGAGAAGGAAAGAAATGGAAAAGGGAGAGAGAAAGAGAAAGAAGGAAAATGCGACGAGCAGGGTAAAATCTCGACGTCAATCGCAATTACGGGATAAGTTTTCAGCGCGCGTCTCATTAGCCTACGCCCTCATTATTACATTATCAACGTCCCCGGGCTCGCATAATGGACCTTGAATATATTTATGAGGGTAATCCCCGCGGCCGTGCGCGTACGAAAGTCGCGGCTTTCTCCGGTCTGCAACAATCCCTGTATCCCCCTATATAATTGTGCCCGCGGAGGATTTATAGGGCTGGTCCGGTCTCTCGATCCTATCTAACGATCTGCCCATTGAGTAGGCAGACTAGAAGCGCGGAGATGCGCCGCGCCGCCTCGGCAATGGGATTCATTCAAGAGTATACCGAGACCTCCTCTCGGTACCGCGATAATTCCGCGCACGAACATCGGTTTTTCGACTCTCGTGCGGCGCAAAGAGCGAGGGCATCGTAACCTGAGATCACGATCTCCGCGAGAAGAGAATATTAGGTTTATTAAAGTCCGGAGAGCGAATCGACACAGGAGTGCCAGATGTAAACAGTTGAAAGGCCAGATATAACTAAATGGTTTAACCCACTTTCTTTTTCTAAGCAACGCGAATCTGTGATATTTAACTGTAATATTATGAAAGTTAAATTCATATTAATTTTTCCAAGCTCTCGAAAGAGTGAGGGAGACTGATGTACTGATTTTAAAATGCACGTGAGCTTTAAATCGTGACCTATGTCCTTTTTTTCGAGTACATAACTGAATCGAAACGACAATTCGAATTTACGATCGAGCCATTTGTTGCGAGATAGAAACGAGAGCAGCTCAAGGATAAAGGCGAAGAAAACCGTCTCGCGGCCGCGCAGGAATCTTTTTGTTCTCGTCAATGGGGTACCAGGAATTCGCGGTTGGATCGGGTTGATTAGCTATTCCAGGATAATCGCTAAGCCACGCATCACCGACGACGTATTATTAAAGTTGCGCTCGTTCCACATCGGATGACATCACGCTGCTCTGCTCACCTTTGGGTAATTCTATTATCTTGCTCTTTCTTCTCGCCGCTATCTGACATTCTACTCTAATAAGGAGTGGACGATAATTGAAAATAGGTCTGCTTATCGTTACCAGAAGGTTTCGATTAAAACCGTCGTCTGATTCCGACAGATCCACGTTTGCGTTTTGCTTTATAGTTCTACGTTGTTTTCCAATTGCCTCGCTCGCGCGCAACGATGTACTTCGTTTTATAGTTTAACATCGTTTTCATAAATCATCCGCGGATGACGGGCGCTGTCGTTAAAAATCTTTCTTTCTCTCGTCAAGATACAGATACGTACACATGCGTTGCCTCCCGAGCGACGTAAATCAGTCACTCTGCTAATTTACATATTAATCTTTGTGTCGGTAAAATTAAACTGTAAATGACTACTGGTTTAATGAGTCACCAGTGTGTGTGTGGGCGAGAGAGAGAGAGAGAGAAAGAGAGAGGGAGAGAAACAGAGCCGTATTGTGATCTGAACCGTGTCATGAATTATCTTTATCGTGCTTGTCTGTAATAATCATATCCCACGATACGCAGCTTGTAATACGCAATCTTGATAAATTCGCGCGAATGCATCGATTTTTCGACAACTCTTTTTCGCCGTGAGATACCATTGTCTCGTGTTACGGTAACCGCCAGTCGCGGCTTGACAACGCGAGCGTAACGCTGCGCATAAATCTGTGCGTGCATTCTTACGCGGCAAGAGCGGGCTCGAGAGCGGCTCGACTAGGCGGGATTCTAGTTAAGTATAGCCGCGACGTCGTGACTCCCCGTTGTCCTTTTATCTGAAACCTAACCGGTATTTTTCGGTCGAGAAACTCGGGGACGATTTCCGCGTTCGGCCCCTTCGATTTCCGATAGCTTTGGCCGCTCGGCATCCTGGAAGCGCCGATTCGATACGGCACGGTGCGGTGGGGCGAGCGGGTGCAACGCGCTGCGCTATGCGGTCCGCGGGATGTGCAGGGGCATGCACAATTTATAATGCAATTAGAGCCTCGGATGGTAGCGCTCGGATTTATGGCAGGTAGAGAATCCGCCGTGGAGAGAAGCGGAGGGCGACTGGACCGGAGGAAGAAGAGGAGGAGGCGGTGGTGAGAGAGGAGGTAAAAGAGAAAGGAGAGAAAGAAGGAGAGGAAGAGAGAGGGAGAGAGAAAGACGGCGCGGTGAACCGTCGGGTCTCGATACGGGGGCTATATTCCCGTGGAATGAGTTATATGCCTCCCGCGGTAGCCGATGCATTATTTATCGCTCGGCTTTTCATTATTTCTTCGTCGTATACTTACGTAGCGGAGCCAGCGCTCGAAACGCGCTCCCCGGCGTGGCGATGGCGTCCGCTCGTTCGAGCTCGTTTATCCTGGCGAGAGTCTCTCCTAATCTCTTCCTATTCGTTACCATTCGAAATGAAATAAAAACAAAATTCCAAAAATGAAAAAAATATTTAAAAGCGTATTTTGCACCATTTTTAGGCTTTTGTGCACTTTCCGGTTTGGATTTTTCTCACGAAAATACACGGATGTGCACTGAGAAAAAAAAGCTGTTGCTTCAATTAAAGTGGTATCACGGGGTGCCAAAAACATCAGTAGTTCATTCAATTGTATTATTATTAGACCCAATGTCTGCATTTTTAAACCAATAATTTAATCATTGTTTTAACCCTTTAAGGCCCAGTGTACATAATTATGTACATTCACTTTGAGTTCTTCCCAAATGTTTTGTATTGATAAAGTAGTGTCTCTGTCGATATAATACTCTTGATCTGTTTTATATGGAGCTAGATTTTCTATCTCAATTCGTAAAACAATGGTGTTCCCGATCACAAGCCACTATTGTGATCGTTGATCATAAATTTTACTCAAACGGAATCGATGCCTGGGCCTTAAAGGGTTAATAATCCAAATATTGGGTCTATTAATAATACAATTGAATGAACTACTTACGTTTTTGGCACCCCGTGATACCACTTTAATTGAAGCAACAGCTTTTTTTTCTCAATATTGTTTTAAACGCAAATTTGGTAAATTCAGATGTCATTCGTAGAATATATTGGCATATTTCACGCACTCCACGTATCCCTCTTCCCGTTGAAGATTTTTACGAGTCTCCTTCCGCTTCTGCTGCATACGGAACGTGTCGTGATTTTTTCGCTTCTCGCCATAGTCTAGGGACGCCTCTATTATTAAGAGCTATAACTTATGTCGACGTTACGATGCTAATGAGGATTCCTCGCGCGAGTAGCCGCGGTTATTTACAACCGCATATTTTTCCCATTACCACCGAACGCGGTAGCGCTTAACGCGCGAAGTTACGCGCATTTTAGAGGATTCGCGTCTCCACCTGTCGCTGCTTTTATCCATGTTCGTCTTCATTGATTTCTCGCTACGGGCACTTCGGTAAATGTCTCGTAAATTTCGTCCACCCGATCATTTTCCCGCGGATGTGTCTTTATACATCGATACGTTAAATCGATGCGTACGCCTTAATTCTTGTCTTCCTTTATGTGTGTATATAGTATAGAATTTATTTCGTGTTTGTTTTAAATTAATTGTAAGATGTATTTCTTCACTGAGAGAAAAATGTATGATATTTGGAACTATAATGACATACACTGTAAAAAAAAGATGTAATATTACTTTACTATTTATGATGGAAACTTACAAAATCACGTATTTTCACAATAATAATTGTTGTAAAAATACATGATTTTGTTACGTTCCCGTTATAAATAATGTGACATTTACACTTATTTACATATAATTTTTACACTTGTAATTTTACATACTTTTTTTACAGTGTAAATGATTATTAGTTAGGAATATTATTTTTATAGTAAGTGTTACCATTTATGTTGGTCACAATTACGATGTAGGCATAGTATAAGTGACCCATGTAAAATTTTTACCAATAATTATAATCATTTGAAATAAAAATATAGTAAGATAGAATATATGGAATGGGTAAGAGAAATTAATCATAGTCAATACAATTGGAATATTTAGCAAATATTGGTACAGGTAACTATATTCTTAGCATGCTTTACTATACACATGGTAATAATAACAAAGCAAATATGATGACTATAAATTTCTGTTCACTCTGCTATATTTTGCATGTTTAAATGAACCATAAAAATATGTTTGAGGCCAAAACTCACTATAAAATATAGTGAGATTATTGTTATTCCAACTATTTTTTTCTCTCAGTGTTATATCTACTGAAAATATTTAGGAGAAAGCTGCTTTAATCTTCAGGTTTCTTATCGAAAGCGCTGTAATATCTGTTATTAAAGTTGGATGATAGATCTGCACAGTATCCATCTTTTCACGCGATTCCATCGGCGTGACGTTAAAACATACGTTTACGTCATTGTTAATCGACACATGTCCTAATTACTAACGACGTAGGCGCGAAAAATAGCAGCAGCGCGGTTGCTGGAGCAGAAACAAACACGCGAAATCGTTGGCGGAGCGTAACCTGCCGAGTATTATCGTGACATTAAAATCAATCGCGGAGCGGAGATTAATCGCAAAGCGTGCGGGTATAAATCACTTTCGATGAGGCTCACCTTCCGCGTTCGAGGAGAGCCAGGGAGTTTCAATACACCTCTCTCGCGTGCGCGAGTTCGCGAGGGGGCAGCTTCTCGTTCGCTTCTCGTTCACGAAATCGAGAGCGCGGCTCGTTTCACGGCGGCTTTTACGGAGCGATCGAAAAAATCGATAGCCGCTTTCCGACGGTGAAGGTACCGTGACGTACTCCAGATAGACGAGCGTGCCGGAGAAGGAAGCGCGATGGGGTAGGTAGCGCGGATGAGCTCTGACCCTACCTGTACGCTACCAGGATATCCATAGAAGGTTCGCAATGTGGATAATCATTTCTCGGAAGAAAGCTGCGGGCTCCATTCTTCGTGAGCGTCGAGTATGTTTAGCGATTAGGCAAGATGATTGACTTCACCCGTTGCCCTTTTCGAGATTTATGGCGTAAAGAAATAAATGTTACCCGTGAATCGCGTTGTACCCACCTTTCCGACGTACGCGCGGAATTCTTCCAGACGTTTAATTTGCAATGAACTTTTTTTCAAGTTTTACGATTTACATCTATCATGCTATAAGAATATAAACACGGAAAAAAATAGATTAGTTAATACAGCCAAGTTATAGCTTGCTAACGTAAATTTAATAAATTGATAAATTGAACCGCCAGTAATAAATTAATAGTACACGGAAAAAGAAAGAATGTTTGTGCCAACCAGATTCTGGTTGGCACAAACATTCTTTCTTTTTCCGTGTACTATTCAATAGTCGACAACAACTGGCCACATTTATTAAAGATTTAAATTGAGTTACACAACGTTTCGACTCTTGGTTTGGGTCCTTTTCAAGTGAAACTAATAGTTATATATAAGTTATATATAGGAAGAATGTTTTTATATATAACTATTAGTTTCATTTGAAAAGAACCTAAACCAAGGGTCGAAACGTTGTGTAACTCAATTTAAATCTTTAATAAATGTGGCCAGTTGTTGTCGACTATTGAATAGTACTGTAAATTTAACATTTATAACTAAGCGAATTTGACAGAATAGTAAAGAAAATATGTCTGAAAGCAGTTATGAGCATATTTTCTTTGCTACACTATCAAATTTGCTTAGTTGGAAATGTTAAACTTGCATTAGCAAACTGTAACTTGGCTATTTATTTTTTTCCGTGAAGGAACGATGTCTGCCATTTAAGATATATTTTTTTAATCTTTGCATGCGCTTACGATGATTTTAGTGGATACGTGTAACTTGTGGATTAACATTTAAGACACTCGCCCGGTGAATTAGTGTCGACGATAAATTCGACATCGGCGAGATATTAGAAAGTCTCCCTTCCGTTACAAGGTAGACGAGCGCGGGAGGCGTCAAGGAGGCGAAGTCGAGCCCGAACCGTTAATCGCAAGCGTAATTACGATAATCGTTCATCGATCGCCCCGGGAACGTGTCTTCCCTACCGAGTCTCGAGATAACACGCGATGCATCTGTTGCATCACGATCCGCGCTGATGTGCTTCCGCGCACAATGAAACCAGATAGATCGGGGACGACGCGACGAGAAATATTGTACGTCGCGTTGAATAAACAACAAATCCCGCATCTTCCGCCTTCTACAGGTTGTTTGTAGAAAGTGTTAACATCTGATCTATTTTATCGTATTTATTAGCGATCTCCTAAGGATCTCTATTACTTCGATCTCTCTTCCGAAGCTGTCGTAACGTTGCGAGTCTCTCCACGCGAGTTTCGCGAACGGTAGCGGAGTTCTAGCAATGCAGTTTTACTTTCGTTGTTGACACGCAACGTTAAATAATCGCGTTACGCTTCTAAACGGCGATATGTCAAACTGACCGTTCTACAACAAATCAACCGCGAAATATTCCTGCGCGACGCATTTGTATGCTAATTGCGACAGCCGCGATCTTTGCGATGAATAATCCGCCAGACGGGATTACCTATACACACCTTCGGCTGCATTCCGGATTGTTCGGTTCGCGCTTTCGTAACACGCGCAACATTCAGAACGATAAACGCAATTAATGGGGCGAAAGTTGGAGCGCGCCCGCGGTGTTTGTTCGCGCTGCGTGATTGACGCGCGATTTAAACGACATGCGTTCGAGAGAAGGCGCGGGCTCGCGACGGACCCTCGGCGGCGAATAATGCGTCTATCCGCGCGCGGACGTCGCGAATAGAGACATTAATAAAGCGCTCTTCGTGACGACGACGAGAGAAGGAAGAACGCGCGGCCGGGATCTCCCGGTGCAATACAATACGCAACGAGGCAGCCAGGCCTCGGGTAATGGATGCTGCCCGGTCTGGTTGGATGATGTTACGGGCGATGGTGCCCCAGATGGTGGTGCTATCTCGGGACTCTGATGCTTACTCGGATATACGCGTTATCGGTCAGGCAATCGTGAGCATCGAATAAAAACGACCGGCCGGCCGGCTGGCGCGGCGTTGATACGGATGCTGCGGAACGGAGACCAGGCGGATGATGCGGTCTTAATATAAAGTGGAGCGAAAGAACCCTCTCGCGGCTTCAGCATTATCCCCCGAGAAACGATGAGTCGATAATTTTCATTGTTTATCGGTACATCATCGCTGAGACGCTTTGAAGAAGCGGCGCGAACACCTCAACGGATCCGAGAACACTTCCCTGTTACTTAATCCGATTTCACGTTCTATCCAGGCATTATCTCACTGTGTTATCTTCACATCGCTTTTTAATGTTATTATTTTAGTGTTATTTCCCGCGGTTTGAATAGGTCGCTTTATTAGTAATCAATTCGAAACTGACGCACGACGGTTTTATTGAAATCGCGATTATCAGGATATCCGAGGAGGAGGAAGAGGATAGGTCGTCGCTCGCGTACAAAAAGGTTGATCTCCGATGGTGTACTCGAATCGCCGCGGTTCATCGAAGCTATCGGCCAGGGTCCGGTTTCTCTTAACGACTGATCCGACGCCCCGCATCGTCCAGGCTTTGTGTACCGATCAATTCGCGGGACAAAACGCCCTGCCGGCCACGTGTAAACGAGAAAACGGAACGAGTTTACTAGTGTCCAGTCGAGTTTATCGCGTATCCTTCACGGGGCCTCGGTTGACCATTAGTCGGTGTCAGCTATACGCGCCGCGGCCTTCTCCTCTTCCGGAATAAGAACTTCGAAACCATGGCGAAGTGGAAGCCGGGCCTGTAACGCGACCCCTTCAACACCTTCGAGGAATTAAGATATCGGAGAAGGAAAATGGGTCTATCGGCCTCCCTTTTTTTTAATACTTTACGAGTTTCTTTGCCGTCATTTCTTACTCATTACACAGGACTACAAA
>NJRQ01000173.1:130163-160328 GCA_003063805.1 Aphaenogaster ashmeadi | reverse complement strand
TTTTTTATGGTTTTTTAAATTTAAATTAAAAAATTTTACTTGCTAAATTAAAAAATTTACTTTTGCAATATTTTTTGTAAAAATATTGCAAAAGTAAATTTTTTGTTTAGTCTGTAAATTTTTTACTTACAATGTTTATTTAGTCTCGTTTTAGCATTAAAAAAGGTAACGAAAAAAGTAACGAATCGTTACTTTTTAAGTAACGGTAACGGTAACGAGTTACTTTTGAGAATCAGTAACTAGTAACGGTAACTAGTTACTTTTTTGTCTCGGTAACGAGTAACGGTAACTAGTTATTTTTAAAAAGTAACTTTCCATACCCTGCCTGTGTTATCATAAGAATGACTTTGGACATTGATACCGTAGAAACTATTTATATGCATAGTTTTAAGTAAGGGTTGAAACATAATTCCGCGACATGGAAAATGTTATATTGTTGCAAACATAAAGATCGTTATTTGTATCGATCTCCATCCTGTGATCGAATTTCTTTTATTTATCTAACCCGATTGGAGCAGACATTTCTGTGAAACATTTTTATCCGGTACACGTACTTTACGAGGTGCACAAACAAGTATATCGCGGTGATATTCTATCGGGACGACTAGGAAACGACCGTATGAGCAGGCTGCCGACAAGAGCAGTTCGCGCATTGTTCCAGCGCCGCGCCGATATGCAAATCGAACCGTTAGAACGCCGTCATTGTATTTCACCCGTATCACCGGCTTATTAACTTTGGCGTTTATGACCCCCTGAACCGCGTCGATCCGGGGCCCGAGAGCGCGCTTTATCGTCCGTTTTATAGCGACGCGCACTACCGCGAGCGGAATTAAGACGGTGCAAATAATGTCGTTCGCAGGGACACGCCCGTTATTTGTATCCGTCGTCGGCTGTGCCCACGGGCGCCCCGTCCCGATAATTTATTCGGAATCGTGAAAATTTTATTACTCTGTCGCATCTGATCGCGGCCGTTTGATCGCGCGCGCGTCGCCGATCGGCGCGAGCGAGAGTACGGGGCTGTATAAACGATCGTGGATATCAGGTGAATGGAATGATTAATTCTCCGCATCCTGTTATCCCGTCTTAAGAGTCCCGGCTCCGTACTCGAGAAAATCGCGACGCACAAAGGCGCGCTCGCAACAAACTCCTCGCGGATAACGATCGCGCGGCCTCCGCGTTGTGCACCGAGGACGCAAAATGTAAGCATAAAACGTAAACGAGAGAGTCGTACGCTCGAGGAGGTAGTCGACGCCGACCGGTCGCCTCGGTGCAGCGTCGTTTCTTTGAGCGCGTATATCGATAGCATCGGGGGTCGCGGTCAAACACCACGATCAATATTTCCGCGGTCGCACGTGGGAGTACCCGTGGCAGGATGACGAACATAGCACCTCCTTGGAAGCGGATATCCTGCAAGTCGGTCGCAAAAAATTAGACACCTCATATTCTGTTAATTATAACACGCATAATTAAATTCCTTTTCTCATTTTGCACTTTATTGAGGAAGTTAGGTGATAAAAATAAGATATAAGTAAACAACGTTAAACTTTATTCCGTTCCGCTCTGTTCGTATAACGTTAACAGAATTACGGTCGAGACACGTTGAGATCTCCGGAAACTCCGGCGCTAAAACCGACGTAGTCTTCCCCCGAGCTATCAAATTCCGCGAGAATAAAGATGTGGGATACATCGGACGCCTCCGTGAATGGGATTATTAATATTTCCCGTCTTGCGCCTCTCTCTCTCGCGCGGCCTTTCTCCGTACCGTCTGCGTGCACACACGAGATACCCTTGCCGATAATTTATGCGAAATCATGAAATCAAGTTTTACTACTTCTTGCCCTTCGGCCATCTTCCAACTATCCGGATGAGAGAGATCTTTCTTAGATAATTATCCCTTTTCAAAGATAGTCTTTTTAAATTGTAAATAGAAAAGATCAATTTTTTTCCTTCATGAACAAGATTTATAGTACATCGGTGTTAACGTCATAGTGTTGAAATAGTATGTCTGCAAAAATATCTCGACTTTCTTCTTGTTATATGTGGAACGCTGACAGTTTTTATATTTTTAGAAATAACATAAACCAGGTTGTCGGTGAAGAGATTAAGATACCGTTCGATCGACGGATTTATCGACGATCTTCTGTTTTTATTTATGGCGACGTTCTGCGTCGCGATGATAGAATATTTAATCGATGATATCTCGCGTCCACGACAATTTACATTCCACCGCAAAATCATGCATGAAATGGAAGGTGCTGCGCGTGTGTAAAAATAAATATATCACTTCTAGCGCTATGCAGCAGTAGCGCTTCTTTCTGATGTGATACATGCTCAGTATTATATTAATTGGTCGCTAATAGCTACCTTTCGCGACGCCGAGTAAGCTTACGTAAACGTGAAATTATAGAGAAAAGCGGTAGCGTTATCACGGTAAATCGTTATTTATCGTGTCGAAATCGGCCGGATGCGCTGATCCTCTGCGTAGCGACTTCATACACGGATAATTAAGATATCTCGCGCGTCGGATAGATTTATGAATATTTTCTGTGCTCTCCTCACCTTCGTCCTCGAATCACGACGTTGCGAGAGCCGCGGCAGCGAAATTCGCTTTAACATAACGTCATGTATTAACATCCTGTAATTAATTTTGATCGTAGTGAAACGCAAAAACATTGGATTTCAGCGTTGCAACGTGGATTCGCGTGCAACGATTCGATCGTAGTATCTAACTCTATCCGTAACGCGAACTGAGATTTTTATGGATACGAAATTATGGTATCGGCCATTTTCTTAATATATCGCGTTTCGTGACATCCGTGAACCAATGACAATCTAGATTTGCATAAGGCAGATCACGATGAAGATTATGTCAAGGCGCAGACACGGGCAAACTAGATTCTCCAAATTGGTGAACTGGTCCGACGCTTCGTTCGCGAGATCCATTTGGAGATTTGTCGGGAGAGCGGCACGCGATTGACCGATTTACGAATCTAATATGGTCAGCCGTCCTATGAAACTTATTATAATCGATCCTACTGATCTCTCGGCATGCTAGAAATTTTGCTACGCTGTTCACACTATGTCCACGCGCAAACTAAGATAACCGAAGCGAAGCGCGTTTAAAAAAACAGGTAGTCACGACGCCCGGTGTTTCGTACGGGAATAACGTGAAATAAGTATTTTTACGTGTTCTTCTTTTACGACGCGACGTATCATTACTTTAATGCATCGTTGCTGCTCGCGAGGAAGGACGGACGAGCGGCGAATCGAAATCGTCTTGATCGTCGGCGGTAACGGAGTAGGTTACTAATAGTGGGCTTGGTGGGTCGGTGGGTTGGTAGACTGGGTTGGGCTTCTTAGAGGTCCACCGAGGTCAGCTGTGTGCGCGAAGGATATGGTTGCCCAAGGCACCGATGACATCGAGGAACGAATAACCGGGTTCGAGAGTCGAGAAGAACGAGCACGTCGGCCGGACAGAGACCTGCCTCTCAATGAAACGTTTCCGAATAATGATGCCAACCCTTCTTGATTACGAGGTCATTCGCGTTCAGCGGCGTACCCTTCTCGTAATTTTCCACGCAACACAGTTGATCTTTTCATCAGCCGGGGAAAAAGGGGAATTCTTTACATGCGATGCGTATCATGTTTGAAATTTAGTTTGTAAGAAAGAGCTTCTATTTTCATGAGTTATGAAATAAAACTGACATTTTTAATAAGAAAAATTTTATACGAAATTAGTTAAAAAATTAATGGAATAAAAGAAACGGGAATTATATTTTACGAGAATTATTATATAGTTGATTATTTTTAAAAATTTAAATTACTAAGATTATTAAAGAAACGCTAAACAAAAATATGTCAGTAATTGTAAAATTTGCGTCAAAACCCATTTCTTCAAGATCCATGCACAGTTGAGATTTAGAAAATCGAGACTTTTGTCTCAAGTATATGCGCCTTCCAAAGAAGTCCGCTTGTGATGCGTGTCGCTGGTACATATACGCGAATAAGTATTTCGTGTACAAGTGGTTAGAGAGTCCGGTATGTGTCTTCGGCGGATGAGAGAACGGTATAAAAAGGAGAGACGGCGGAGAGGAGGCGAACGAGGAGGAGATGCTGAAGAAGGCACGGGTCATGCAACAACAGGAAGGTTAGTTGCTCGGGGCGGCGACAAGCGAGCGAACACCATCTCGCCACGGCTCTTACATACGTAACCGGCTCTCATAATAATTTCACTCGGCCACGAGGGACCTGGCACGATGTGCAACGTATGTTTCCTAGAAGTTCGTCCTTTCCGCGCGCGCGTGTGTACACGAGAGGAAACAAAAAAATACGCTGGTCATCATTATATCTCGGCCGGAACAGAAAAGGAGAGCAGGTGTGATTACTAGTTGAACCAATCTTTCTGCTGTCATAGTTGAGTTATAAGAATAGAACACTCAATGCATCGGTACGAATTCGGAAGATGAATCAATACTGCTCATCCTGGTGATAATTTTCAGGCTCTATTTCTTGTCGAAAATTGCCTTAATAATATATGACAGTCTTTAGATTAATCTTAAGCTCGTATCAGATTACGCCTTGGAGATTGAGGATTCTAATCTCCAATTCGCAATCCTTAATTTCCAATGCAGTGTTAGATTATGCATTGGACTATGCATTGGAGATTAAGGGCTTTAAACTGTGAGATTAATTTCTCTACTTTATTTGCGTATTTTTATTAGGAAGCCACGTATCAAATTAAGCTGGCGTTTTCACTAAAATTGCGTCAAATTTGCGCGAGATACAAAGTAAACGGTTGCATTTTATCGATATTGAAACAGGAAGACGAAATTTCAGGCTACTACTGGCGCGTGCGTCGTTTACACAATAGTGCATAATCACGAGCGCGATGACCGTCATCAACCGCTTGTTGTTGGTTCCAGCGCGTTATTTCAGGGTGGTCTACAATTGCCACGGCACGAAGATGAAATTCACTCCTTATCGCTCGCACCTGTCAGAGGCACAGATGTTACGAGAATACTCGTTAGCGAAATATCACGTTAAACAATACGAAATATAGTAATTTATCGCGGCGTTTTCGTGACTTTCTCTTTTACCGGGTTTCTGCATGATTTCGACGAGATTAGTTGCGACGCATAAGGTAATCTGAGGAAATCGGGTCAATCAGGATAATCGTGATACTGGAATAACTTTCAATTTGCGTGAACTCTATAATGGTTATGAAGTTTTTTTTTTCTAAATAATAACTAACTTCATGGATATTATAACGCAGCATCGATGACTATCAATTATATCATTTAAAGCGGTGTCACGTTTTCCAAATATCACATCATCTCGCTCGATTTTACTCCATTCGCGCGAGAGTACCGCTTTCTGTAACCAATGAACTAAAATAACTGCTTCGTGAATTAGGTCTCCGAACACGCTTCGACGATCTGTGTGATCTCATCGTGTGTGCTACATTACATTTTCTACGTAGGTAATTTCGCAAAATTGCGTTTTTCCGCGACTGACATACGCATCGAAGATGCAACGGAGATTCAATCGCGACGATCGTAATCGGTTAGAGAGTGCTAATGCAGGCATCGTCGTCGTTAAGCCTTTAATTAGGTACTCTCGAGTGTATACACCTGCGCGATTTCACGCGGCGTCCGACCGTAATTGTGCCTCGCTCGGTTAACCCTTTATCCGGGGTCCCGGGCTGCCGTGTCGACCGTTGAACAATCTTTCGTCGAGCCCCGCTCGCCGCTCCTTTTTTCCATCTCGTTGCGCTCTCGTGATTACTAAGGTCCAGATTTTACGTAATATTGGATAATTAATTCTAATCGTTCGGATCGTGGATTTTTTCTTTGTACCGAACTGAAAGGACGAGTCATGCGCTCCAGTCAATTATTCTCAATTATCCGATATCGCGCACGATCGTTCGATGTGCTCGCATTTACGAGAGGACTTCGCAGCGATTCACTGATTTGTTTCGTTATTTCGCAAAATAGTCCAATTGAACTATACTATTGACTGGATGAAAGGATATGCATTGCTTAAATATGACAAAGAAAGTTTGGCCTCTGAATGCGCATGCACACGTAGGTGTTAATGCTCTCACGTGTATTATGTTAGCGTCTCTCGTAAATTGCAGCATAGATCACGTGTGACTTGCTGGATTTATGTTAACCGTAAATATATATAGCCCACTTGACGGACATTAAGGAAGTTCCTCGAGTCGGATCATAATTATATTATCGCGTCGCGGCGATTTATTTCCTTCGAACTGTCGGCGCTCGCCGCCGATCTCTCCCGTGGCCGATCTCGTCGATCTTTTGTTTTATGATGATTGGTGATTATATATCGTCTCGGCGACGGCGATCGCGATCGTCGGGATTTCTTCGCTCTGTTGCGAGGTTCCCGCTGACGTGGCGCATGTTTTAGGATTGATGGACAGCGCGGATCGTTTGTACGCCTTCTTGCTTCTATTACGGAAATCGCCGCGGAATCGTTGACCGTGACAGACGGTATTCAGGGCGATCCTGTTTCTCACCGGACTCGTTTAAATCAGCCGCAAGTGGCTGCATGCTCTCCGCGACGATAATCGATTGGCTCTCGATGTACGGTTTGACGAACATTTATCGGCTTATTGGAAACGCTCGGCACCTCGTTCGCGCGGCAACGAGAGACCTGTTCCGCGATTACTCTCAATCGATCCGTCTATTATCTAATCCACATCGCCGCATCCATTTCGTCTTAAGGATATAACTCGTTTATACGGGTTTTTAAGCCAAGAAATGAACGCTTCCTGATGCAGACGTTGGGTGCATATTACGGATTAGCGAAACCGTAATATATTTAATTGGACGTAGCTACATGTAAAATATATAACTACACATTATTTAAATTCTTAGGCAAATTAATTGCCTGAGAAAAATTCTGTGTTTATTTCCCTTATTTTTCTTTCATAAAAAGCTAAGCAAACCTGAAGTGGGGTGGAATGTTGTAGATTTATTTTACTGTTTATTTTTGTGACGCTTCACTATAGGTTATTACGCAATAATCCCTTTGAATACATAACGATAGTAACGTGATTATGCCATTCTGAGAGCGTATACAAAAATTGAATTTACGTCATGAAATTACTGGAGGTAGTTGCGCCAATTATCTAGGGCCCGTGAAAACGTTGGGGCGGCTTTAACCGGTCTGTCTTGTTTTTTGTCGAAATGTAAACTCCACGCGAGACAATGATATCTTAACTGGGATCTCAATAGGGTTAATTAATACGAGAGAGAACCGACAATTGCGGAGGCGAGAGGAAACTCGGGCTATGGGTTACAGCACGCTGTAACTTACTGCTCGGATGGGCTGCGCGTTCGCTACGTGTTAACCAAATTGATTAATCTTCGCCTTGGCGTCGATTAATTATTGACACACTTTTGACGTCGGCAATTACATTACCAAGCAGTGGCGCAATAATCACGTACCGATTACGTGCATTACAAAATTGTTGAGAAATAAATAATAAAAATTTATACATTTTGTAATATCTAAAAATTTCATGTAACTTTAATATTATTAGTTTATTGGCAATATTAGTGTTTTTTAATGACTTCAATAATTTAAAAGCAGATATTTGAATCTAGATTATTTATTTTTATGTAATAATCTTAAGAATTAATCTAACCGCTGAGAAACCATTTGACTAAAGAGAAAGAATTGATAGATGATATCTCAATATGAATTAATACGCAATTGCAAAAATACCGTTTAAAGTAATATTCGCTAATTTTTATTTTTATTTTGATACACAATCGCAGTGATTCCAAAGATGTAAAAAGTCTATTTGACACGATTATCTTAACAATGTAATTTAGAAGCGCATTATGACAAATGTCGGCGGTCTCGATTAATTCGCAGTATCGCATTGTCGTTTCGCTGTGTAGAACTGTCGCGGAGTTATTCAGGCGGAGCGGGTGCGCGATGTAAGGCGTGCAGGCCGGATAGCGTGTAGGAGCACGGTATCGAAGGGTCAGACCGAGGCATTGGCAGCCAATAAGATAGCGGCGACTTCCTTGTTTGGCAACGACAGCGATCGAGAGATCGCAATTAGGCGAGCCGCGTCAAATGCTCTAGCCGGTGGGCTCTTATCTCCCCGCGTGGCCGTTCCGTTCGCTTTCTCTTTTCGATCGAGCTACCGATTTCGGTGGAAGCCGAGATGGCAGACACCTCTCGGCACGAGATCACGGCGACCTGCCCTCGGTAAGACGTTCCTTCTTCTTTCCTTTATCTTCGCGCGACGGGTGGGAATGCATTCTTCGTCAGGGTGGAAAATTCCTGGCAATTTTCTTTCTTCCGCCTTCTTCATAACTCGCGAAATAACAGATGCACAGGATTGCGGTGTGACATCTGGGAAATTTTCGTAGAATACCGGCAAATTCTCGGCAATTTCCTGCTATAGGAAGTACACGGTAGTTCTTGTCCTTCGAAGAAGTTACGATCTCCTGAAGTGTCGACGGTGCGGTAACGTCTTGCGTTTTTTTGTCTATTACGCGTGAGTTACCGGTGAGAAATTGGTTACAGCTTGATGATTCGCTGCTGGCGGCGCAAAAACGCTGGCATGATCTCTGTCTGCGTATTTTTTATATTATATAAAATTATTTTATTATGAAACAGAATTGCGCAAATATGTCGCTAAAGTATTATCAATTCATGAAAAAGTGAATAAAGAGACACGTGTTTTGAAAGTAATTGGAAGAATTAAATGTAGTCTGCTGATATTTTACTCTACGATGCTAGATCATCGAATGGTTTGCAGATAACATTGTAATAAGAAAAGATAAAGAAAGTATGTTCTACCGTTTCCTACAAATTTATGGGATAGTGTGTACATACACGAACATATTAAGAGCCGAGATATAAAACATTTTCTCTTCGCGGCTTTCGCGAATCATGCAATTTCTCGAAATCAGCGGAATTACGATAGCATCATCACGAGATTTTCTTGGAATCATGCACTTTGCGAACGACTTCGTGAACGGATGACTTGTTTCCGGAAAGTCGTAACTGAAGCTATCTACGGCACGTTGCGGAATGTCAGATATCCTGTCGGCGCTATCTCAATCCCTGTTATTAAAATCCCAAGAGTAATTGAAATGCTGCAACAAGATGCGATAAAAGATGATTATCAAAACTTTTTAGCGAACCGTATCGTTAAAAGAAAAAAGAATCGCACGTTAAGACGTCACACGTAAAAAAAACTTGAGGCTTAGATTCTCGATAGGATATCAAGAAGTAATCGCGACACTTAGACAAGATAAATATGTATCTAAAATTGGATCTTAGATTAAAAGCAAATAAAATTTAAGTTTTTTTCAAGTTCTAGTTTCCGATTGATTTTGAGTTTAACTTTACTATTTCTTGTTCAGCAATTACTTCGCTAGACAGTCGTATCTCTCTCTAGTCATAAGAAAACTTCTTGAAATGGCTTGTCGCGACAGAATTAATAATCTACGTCTAATATATTTATATTTGTATGAACAAGATATTAATTGCATTTAAATATATATATTTAGATGTCTCTCTCCACATTTACATAATTATTATTTTCCTAAGAATACTTTCATAAAGTTATATTATATTTTTGCTGTGATCCCACTGTACATCCCACGTCGCATCTAATATGTTACATTGTCGTTTACCATGTCGGTTGTTAAATACCTGTGATGCGTCTTGCATTACGGTACCGCTCGTGCCGAATACGCATATTTATTTCGGTTATTATTTCTTTGTCACGACGCACGCGTCGCGGACTCTTCTTCACGGTTGAACCTGGTGGCATGTCCGTCGTTACGGCCAACGTTGCTGGGAGAGCCCAGCACAGCGACATCGAAAAAGATCCACTCGTCTTCGAGACATTACCGGCGACGCTTTAAAGATCCTTATGGTGTTCCTGGTACAAGCGTGAGCGCGCATACACGGCACGGACGAAACGGTACAGGAGCCTCCCCGTCGTAGCTCCTGCCAGCTTCCGGTATAATAGTTTTCTTAGGGAAGCCACGTAGATGGTTGTCGGCCATCGACAACGTTTTTACGTTTATGCTACGTGTCCATTGATGGGATCAAAATATAGCGATGCGGTTTCGTGTAAATTACGGTTTTATTTAAACGTCGTCGAGGCACCGTTGAAGTAACACGGATTCCACGAGACTGTGATTTATTCGGATGATCGCGTCGAGAGAGTTTAATCCGGAAGAGCACGAATTAACGAAAGAATTCAAGGAACGAACATTTAAAAGGAACATGCTTCTTCTGATATATCTAAAAATGTAGTTTTTAATTTGCGAATCAAAAGAGGAATAGTTAACAAAAATTCATATATAATATTGGGATTAAAGATTGTTAATCTTTACAGTGCTTTTTATAAAATAAACTAGGTGAAACACCTGTTATATTTAGCATATATTCGAAAAAAAGAAACGGAAATTCTCGATTATTACTCTAATAGAATTTAACTATTGATTCAACAGAATTGAACTGTTTGATCCTGCTTTCTCTCCGCGATCGTAGTGCTGATAAAGCATAGTTTATCGTAATCTTGTATACCCCGATAGCAAGAGATAATTGCGATCTTTCTCATCGAACGTGTTTTAATTCAATTCCGTCGATTGTGCCTCGAATGAATGCCAAGAATCGGTCACTGATTATAGGCCAGCATTTGTATCATACTCGTCGCTACGACCAGTGCGCGCGTGCACTTAACTTTTTGTTCAGGCCGATTGAGCGACACGCTCCACGTGGCGCGTGTTCAGGATAATGCCTGGAATGCTTTCCACCGATTCTGAGCCGGTAGCCCCGCTCGCTCGCATAGTGCAAGAAAACGGTGGCTATTACTGAAATTCAACTTGCTATGTAACGTTCACCGCGACGCGCCAGAAGGCGCCGGTTAAATTACGGCGCGATGTCCTATTTTACAAAAAGAGACGCGAGAGTTGTTGATTTAATACGTGAAAGCAACTATATTCATCAAGATCGCGCGACAAATAACGCTCGGATAAATTATTAGTTGAAGCTCTGGTAATAAATCGCGTCGCATAAATATTTTAATAGTCTTGTAACTTGTACTAATATATTATTTCTCTCGATAAAACATATCGAATATTTGCGGATGATTGATAATAATTTTATATAATTTGAAGCCGTTTAATCAGCTCGGGGGAAATGAGATTGGTAATTAACGATAAGGGACAAGTAACTGTACCGACTGGACTAGACAGATGATTTACTAATTGCATGCGCTAAGGAACGCTTAGCCATAACGACAAACTCATTACAACTTCTCGTCGAGGAGACGAGCGCTAAAAATTCCGCCGCCTCTCACCCGATCCATTAAGTTGCAGCATCTACTTTCTATGTGTACACTCGGTCGAGTGCACGGCTCCGTGCGCACTTGAAATCTACAATGTATATCCAATTGCTATTCCCGGTATTATTAATAAATACACGTGGACCTGCGTGAGGCCGCGGGCGATTTAGTCGTAACAAGAACATCGAGGAATAATTACAGTGAGCACATATCGCAACCAGATCACCGGTTGACAGTAATCCCCCGTCGTAAATGCAAGGAACTCGAAGAGCGAGATCAGTTCGTCGTCGTCGTGGTCGTCGTCGTCGCCGTCGCCGCCGTCGACCTCGACTGATGATCGATCAGCCTCGACAAACCTGGGCCCGCTTTATAACGGCGCTAATCTCTCTCTATCAGGAGGGGAACAGGAGCGCGGGGGGCATCCGGAGGGGAAGGTTATATTCCCCCCGGAGTTGCCATAAGTAATCACGTCGACCCGTGGAAGTCGTTGGGCTCTCTCGACGATGAAGAAGAGAGTGACGAGGCGAGAGGAGGACCGACCGAGAGCGAGGCAAAAAGAGGAAGCCACCAAGAAATGCGGCCGAGAAAGAGGGGCGAGGGGGAGAGGGAGGGGGAGGGGGAGGAGGAAAGCGGGGTGAAGGAGAGGGGCAGAAAGACGGGGGGAGAAAAAAAGGAGCGGGCTGAAAGAGTGACCGCAGTAGGAGAAGTCCGGGCGGGGCCCTTCACCGCGAGGACGAAGAAGACAAATAGAAGAGACGAGAGGAGCCAGGCAAGGTGCTTGGAACGGTCGCTCGGTCACTACCTCGGCCGCGGTGCAATCTCGTTTATCGAGCAGGCTTTCTGCGATTATCATAGAGCTGGCGTATATTTTCGGGTCGTACTCCTCATTTTATTCGTTGATATACGTTACGTTCATATCACGTGGAGCAAGCTAATAAATGTAAGAGAACGAAGATTTGAACGTCGTTCATTAGACACGCGAATCGAGTTACAGAGTGGTTTCCTCGAGCGAGCGAATAACGCTTGCACAACACGGAGCAAAATAAACACGTGAAAGTGAATTTAAAATGCTTCACTTCGTATTGAGGTATGCCGGCCTTTTGGGGCTCGTTAAGATACGTCGAGTCAGATCGACGAGCCCGACGGACCGAAATCGAAGGCAATTGCGAGCTATCGGGTCCCTGTTGGACAGCGTAGTCGAGATAACAGGCTCAGCAAGTCGTTAATCAGCAATAATTACCGATTGGAGATACGTCATAACGCTTGTGCAGCAGCCTCGCCTTCGGTGGTATCTCACCGCGAGAAAGAAAAATCGAACGACGCCCCGATTCAAGGTCTCGCCGCGAGTCGATCGGAAACGAAAAGGCTACTCTGTCCCGATGACTCTCATCTATCTTTCGCCCCGGTATAATCGAGATTACTTCCGCGTCGGGGCTTGTTTTCTAATTTACCAAGTCTTATGAAATATAAATCACGCGTCGCGTCGCGTATCTCCTTCATTCACGTCGCTATCCCCGATTTAGCTTTACGCTGATCTCATTCGCATCGCGACGAGCGGACGTTAAATTAACCGGCGCTTTCCGCCTTAGGAAATTGAAATTGTTTGTCATGTAGGATGTGATTATAATTTCGATTACTGCGTGCGTTATTCGCGCGGGACGTTTAATATTGTCCGTACGATCGCAAAGCGACGTGGTCATACAAGTAGCAGTGCTCGGCGCAATCGTGAGGTAGGCATGCTCGTGTCCCTCGACCCTTGACTCCCGAGGGAATTTCATTTTAAAAAGTCGTGCAGCACCGGCGACCGCTACACAGTCGACGTCGCCGGCGGCGATTATTTTGACCACTCACGCCACTAGTAGTTAGACAGAATTTATATGCCGGTGCGAGGCACACTGCACTCTCGACAATCCTGCGGCTACTTTCGAGACTTTGAAGCATATTGTTCCGCGCGAATGTCTCGCGGCGGGTTGCGGTGTTGTCTAACGGCAGTTTGACGTGTACGGTGACTCCAACTCGACCTCAGATGCTTTCTTTATTTTTTTATCCCGATGAAGAAGTCGACGCATGACGAGAAGAGTGCACCTAATGCAGTTAAAAAAATCATTCAGAAAATGGCTGTTCTAGACCAACTTTTTCCTTTCTTCTCTGGAAATACAGACCTATTAAATGATACTTCATGGTTGATTTTTGTCCATGCTGCAGCCAATTTCTTAAACTTCACCAATTACGCTTCCACTTCCAGAAATTTGTATCATGCCACTTTGCACTCATCTTCGTCGTTCTTCGAAGTCTCCGAGATTGGCCGTCTAACTATTGACAAAACTCGCGTGTCAACCATTAAAACAAACACAATGTTGCCAATCGTGCGGGTCTGAGCATCATCAGCTATAAGTATAGATGTCGAATGGGCCCGAAAATTGCAACCGTCATCGCCATGGTCTTTTCACTTTCCGCGTAAGACAATCGATGGCACTGCATTTTATGTATGAGCGCCGTTCAATGTTCGCGAATAAGCATTCAGAATTTTAGCAATATGTCGTGTGAAACCGCAAGACTATTTTTAGAAATAAAGATTTATTTACAATAGTAACCCAGTTGCTTGTAGAAATTATATTCCGGAATTTCAAGGAACGCACAAAACGGTAGACCCTACAGGTGCGTTTTCTGCGTTAATTCTGGACGTCCTACTGATATTGCGAATAAAAAAGATCAACTAGTGATAAGCTGACGAAGAAAGGCAACATGGTTGAAGGATCATGTGAAGAATAGCGAGGATTACGTTATAGGTTGTTTTTTTCTTTCTCGGCAGATTCTTAAGGGGCTTTTTCGATGTTTTTAGAATATACTTCGGTCAAGGCTGCAGAATTCAAGTGAACCTTCGTCAACAGAGGACAGCTGTTGAATAAATTAGAATAAAATCGACAGGAATTCTTACAGAATAAGATTTTGCTTTAGATTTTTGTCTTTATCTCTGTTCCACTTTTTTTTCAATTCTTCGAACTTTCGTAGACATTTCTTTTCAGTTGCTTATAAATTCGTTGATTGTGTAAGGCACAAATTTGTGTGTGTGTTAGTGAGTTAAGCATGCGAACTGGCAATAATCGCTTCGATACTTCGATGCGCGCAGCTGCCAGCTTCGTTCCGTTCCGTTTTGCGTCAAGTTCTTCGTCATATTTGTTCTTCTCTGCTTCTCTCTTAAGTTACGTTTCGTTATTCGCTTTTAGAATCGAAAGCACGACTGCGCGACCTTAATGTGATAAAGGGTCAGCAAACATGCAGCGGCAACTCGAGGCCAGGCCTCGACAAGTACGCGGCTACCTTTCAGCTTCCTGAAGTAGCTACGAGCAACACGCGAAGTTACCGTTTTCTATCTTCGTCTCTACGAAACCCATCTTCTCGTTTGCGCTCCTTACTTAGACGCGTTTACCTTCCTTGCTATTCGATGGATACAGAAAGAGAGAAAACATTTAATCCCGTTTACCTATAATTTACTTGGAAAGCAGTTAAAGTCACTATAATTTTAATAATTTTAATTTTCTACATTGTGTTATCGAATTTTCATCACTAGAAAGAAATGTGGAAATATTTTCCGCGTAATATTAATATTCGGATTTATCTAAATTTTGTTACAGCAGAATTCAGTCTCTGCAAAAGAATCATTCATACTATTTGTTGTAAAATTGAAGTTACAACTTATCAATTATAGGTCTTCTAACTTTTCTAAAGTTGCATTGCCATTTTAAATTTGAACTTTTGAAATTATTGTCTTTATTCAACACGTTGCATCCACAATTTTTATTTTAAATCAAAGTATATGATAAAGAAACGTTTAGTTGTAATCTCTGAAGTTGTTGGAACATTGTAAGTTGAAGATCGCTCGCAATCCAGCAAGATACGATAGTCAGTAGCTTCCAGTGGTTAGACAGGATTCTGACAGATAGGTAGGTTGCCCTAAGGGCAACTCTGGTAGCTGCTAGCAACACGCTATGCCGAGTGGATGTCTTCGTCCGTGGCTTCCTCTTCGTTCTCCTCGACTTCGTGACGTTCGCTTTTCGACGATGCCGGATTGACATTTCGCTGCGAGCCGCGCGTCGCTGTAAATATCACGATTATCGTCCCGGGGCACGCGATGGTCGCGGCGTCGTATTGTATAGCGTCCATATTATGCGACCGAGCCGGAGAATTGCGGCAAAGCCGTACTTATGCCGTGCAATAAAAGCGCACTACGTAAATTAGAAATTCCAGCAACACGAGACCGTCGTTATTATATGTCGAGCGAGTAAAACGCTGCTACCGTAGCCGGTTCTCGCAGGTGTTTTGTGCGAGTCGTACGAGAACTTTCGACATCTTCCGAAAAGCAATCAACGCTTTAAAGTGATTTATTTCACTGAGTGTTCTCTCGTGAAAACTACGCCTCTCCCTGCACCGTCCGCATCAACAATCGGCAGGTAATAATGCGGTGTCGCGTCGTTGGGGTCCTCGAAACGCGTAGGAACCTCAACAAAAAAAGCCGAGAGTCGCCCTCGTTACGTGTAGAAAACGAGCTTCTGGGAAACTTCGTGTCTGGATAAGTTTTCGTCAACCGCAGACAGGATGCGTGTAAGAATTCTTTGCCGTTGGACCAGGCTCTCGTCGTCCTCTCTCCACCCTTTCTTCTTTCTCAATCCTTTCTCCCTCGATCCGCATACTCGTCCCCTTTCCCCTTTTTGTTCTCTGTTTCTTTCTTTCTTTCTCTCTCTGTCTCTCTTTCCTTATCCTCGACTTTCGCGGTCGTGCTTCGGTCAAGTTACCGGTGCGCCGGTACTGGTAACCTCTCCGCGGATTAATTCGAGATCGGGGCTGGGTGTGTGCAACCGTCGGCCGGTTGCAGTTGCACGCGCGAGCGAACGAGAGAGCGTGCTCGCAAACGTGGCGGTGCATCGCGCGCTGTCCGCACGCAACCTCGGGGTCGGCACTATCAGGTCCCTATCGTCCAAATATTTATGAGTCCCGCTCGCTAGCCAGCCGGCTTTATGACGCTGAATTTCATCCGCGACACGCTGTAAAGAAGCACGCATCTTTTGCCCGTGGAGCCAGCTGTCCAGTGCGCACACATCTCGCACGATTTATAAAAAACTGCCCCATGACTATGCTTTGCTGATGATAATTGTGGTAGTTACGCGAAAAAAGGAACGAGTTTAAAGATATAGATGGTACGTTTTTCAAATGTTTGTAATCTTAAGAAAATAGCCGTAACAAGCGATTATAAGACGCTTTTACTTAATAATATTTCTGATTTAGAGCTTTGCAACCGCATACACCTTTGATATCACGACTACATTGGTTCCCTCGGTAAACTGTAAATCGCGATTTAATCTGGCGGGACGAAAAGTCTCGCGCGCTATCAACAGAGTAGTCGGCTCTCGTGAAATGCTGACCTGCCACGCGCGATGAATTCCAGATAAGCGTATCCGCTTTTCTACATATCTCGTGCGTTCGAGTTGTGTGTGCGAGTGCAGTTAACGTGGCCCAGCAAAGCGTGTAAAGAGGGCGGTCGGACCGGCCGCCTTTATTCAAGGTCGGATCCGGAAAGGAAAGTCCGATCCCGGCGCGCGTCAGCTGGTACCTGATCTGAAAATGACACCGTGTATATACGGTCCCTCTTTCCTCGCTCTCCTGTCCGTTCCGTGTCAAAGAGCACGGCCGTCGGCTTACTTCGATTATAAAGTGTCTTCCACGTCGCCGCCGCCGCGCTGCCGCCGCCGTAGTGCTTCGAGATACAAGTCAAGAATTTGACCCTCTTAAGCCCGGCGGGAGTGGCACGTCTCTCGCTAGAAATGATACGAGAGAGGTTTTCTGTCCTACATCGGATCGAGATTGACTCCCTCGATATCGCCAAGGATTACAGCGCCGCAAAAGTCGAAACGCGTACGAACGCATTCCGAAGTTGTAGTAAAGTTGGAGGTATCGAGCAGAGGCCGATAAATTTACCTACATACTCAAGTAGAATAAAATTCAGAAAGGAATTTCATGTGTAGAATTATATTACTTTGTTAAATCATAAATTTTATTTGAGACGTTTTCTACGAAGTCGAATGTTTCTTTTCTTTTTTCTTTTAGTTTCGGTATTTCGATGAAGGCACGCTTTAACGAGGGTCCTGGTTTTCTTAAGTTTTCTGGGACGTAGAACGCAGATAAATCTCGAAACAATCGCGAGGTCAATTGACTCGATTCTTTAAACGGCGCAACGATTGTCCGCGCGGGTGAATAACTGCAGCTCGGCGAACCGTGTCGTCAAAGGGCGGCTGTCGAAGAATTCTGTTCCTTTCAGTGTATTTCTCTGGGGAACGGGAGGAGGCGGGGGAAGTGCCACGCTGTCGCGGATAATCGCGATATATCGCAGGCAGTTATACGCAAAAGAGCGCGCGTGATCGCGAACAATTCAAATCCCTATCTCTCGTGTATGTGCCGCGCGGAACTATGTACCGCGCATATTGCTACACGGCTTTAATTAATTCGTGATCGGTAGCTCGTAGCGCACCGCGCGGATTCTTTTCTTCCGTCCCTGCCCCCCTCTCGCCACGCGAAATCGGCATGCGATCGTTCCTTTGAGATTCCTGGAGGCCGTCGAGCGTTTGGCTCTTAAAGGCGATAGTTTGCATTGTTCCCTCGCCGAGCCACGCATTTCTTTATATTGGTCAGTTGATTGACTTGCGAACGCTACAAATACTACACGGAAAGAACGGTTTTGCTGAAGTATCTAAAAATTTGGCCAGACACAGATCTGAAAATAATTTTGTTAGACCATCGAAAGTAACTATGTAGGACACTCCAACATAATGATAATGCTGCAAAAACTTTTGATATTCTAGCAACTATTTTAGGCGTCCTACATAATTATTTTGATGACCCAACAAAATTATTTTTCAGATCTGTATCTGGCCAAATTTTTTAATATTTCAGCAAAACCATTCTTTCCGTGTAGAGATACTTGAACTCATTCAAGACTCGAAATGCAATCACAGATATTGGAACGTTTCTAATAATTGTATACATCTCCGGATGAAGCTCGAACAAACTCGTTTATTGGCACTTGATACTAGGGGAGGATAGGATAGATATGTTCTCTGAAATACGAACTAGATACTTTATCGCATCTAATTAATGCTATCAGATATACAGAGATGAGATCGATATAAAAGGAACGAATGCTCGCTTACCGCTAAGTAATTTTAATCGAAATGAATTTCATATCATCTCCTGTCAAATAAATTCGAGGCAATCTCCATTAAATTATTTTCCACTATCACGGACGATCGAGTCCTATTCGAGTCCTAATCGAGCGGTAATTTTTCGATGCAACAGTCCAGCAATATATACTATTCGCGATGCATTCTAGTAGATCATACATTATCATATTTTTTTCGGCCTGATTGTACTTTACTTTGTTATTTTCCTCGCTATATATCTTTTTCTTAAATATTAATTGTACAGTGTTAATAAGCTGTAAAATAAAATTTGGTTAAAAACTTTGTCCAATTCAATAAATTGAATACTGATCGATGTATATATACATGAACAAATTGAAATAAAAATTTAATAGTATTAAGATTAAGATATTATATAAAACATTGTAAAGAATTATTCTTAAATTAATTAAATAAAATATGTTCAGTAAAAATTTAATTCAATCTTATTCGTATCTATTGAATAGAATTCATTTTAATGGATTTATACCGTATCACTTACGGCACGTAAAAATAATGCGCGTTGGTACTCTTCTCATAGTCAGCGTTCCTGCGTCTCTTCCGGTTCTTCAACGCAACTATGTTCTGGGTTCTGGCGGACAAATGCCTGCCGCGTTTGTTCGCCTCGCCGCTTTACGGTTTCTCTCACGGATCGCGCCGACCGGCCGGTAAATCGCACCCGGATAGACTCCTGCAATCCTGGCCGGTGGTAGGTGATAACGATACGGTGCATTAGCGGCCGCGTGAATTTCTCATTAGTCATCGACGATGCCCGCCGTAATTTCCAGCACGCGCTCCGCGCCATACCTGTGCCGGTGGGCCCTTTTTCTTCCCCCCTGCCCATCTCGCCCCGGTTCACTCTCGCGCGTTGGTGATTGCGACGGAATGCTTAAATCGTGCCTCGTTCGACGTGTGCGCTACCGCACGTGTCCTATTAATATCGCGTTGCACCCACGCGCGGGTTAACGCATACGCTTTTAATGCGCGCGAACCGCTGCACGGTGAAATATGAGGACAGCGGCGCGATACGCGCGATCGTACAATGCCGCTCATTAATGGCCGGGAGCTCTTGACGCCGGCGTTGGTAGGTACGCTACGAATCGTCGGATGCGCAAACGCACGGGCTCGCGCGCCGCCAAAGCGCGGAATAGGAGCGATTTGCCTCCTCGCATTAATGACCCGCTAGTTACGGACGATACTTAATCCCATCTGTCAATGTCAGAGCGAAAGTTGGCCGACAGGTTGCACGAAAGTGGCGAGCGTGAAAACACGGCGGTGCGCGAAGTACCGACCGGGGCCGGATTATATCATAGAACGTGCGGGGAAAGTTTGTTAAACGAGAATATCTGCTGTACAAGCGTGCGCGTTATGGAGCAAACGCAAGTTCTTATAAACGTAGGCTGAACGTTTATTACGCTCCAATTAATCCTTTTTGAGCGACGTGAGGATTGAACGTAGGTTTAGCAGCGATGGTAGCGGCAGTGTTTTATGGCGCAGCGATCTACGGAATGATTTGATGACTGTCGAGTCAAATTATATAGTGACTTTCTGAATAATTTATAGTAGCTAGTACTGTGCGTTATCAAGTGGATAACGGTATTTATAATAATTTATATAGTACGGCATTGTCGCATCATCAATTGTGAACACCCGGGTCGAGCAGTCGCGACTGAGGAAGAAAGAAATCGACATTAATGATAGGCGTTGTACTCTTCGTGGGTGCTCTTACGATTACACGGGTACGAATCTCTGGCTTGTACATGAGAAATAATAAATTAGCCAGGTCCGACAGACCGAGCAGACAATCGGGCCCGTGCTCAATGTTATTAATGCCGCCGCACGATTCGACGGCGATTATGTTATATAGAGGAGGCCATGACGTATGATGCGGCGCGGGCCCTCTGACGCGATTCATTACGGAAACAATGGATTCTTGGGCGCCTTCGTTAGATCGATGTGCCACGCGGCGTTAGCGTATTCCGGCTCGCGCGTCTGTATAATCGTGAGTAATGACGCCGCGCCGGCGCGCCGCGCCGTGTTTTATGCAATTCCGAGCAGTCGTATCGGCTCGCGTGATCGCGGATTGGCAACGAGACGACCGGTGAGCGATAGAAGCAATTACGCTGGGAAATTGAATAACCAATTCGCGTTGGAGAAAATAAACGCGGGACGAGCACCGCGCTCGTCACTGCCGTTTCTGCGAATGTCTGCGAGTGAAGAGCACGACTGTGAAGTAAAATTTAATATTAACAATATTTTACGCGTAATACGCGATACTAAAGACCTCCTTTGCCTTTTTAGCCATGCCGTTTCACGATAACTTGAAACGAAAAGACCCAGAGGGTCGTGACTCGATGTAAGGTAGTTAACCCTTTCACGAGCCGTCTGGAAGCATACCGTCTCTCTTATATGGAGGTCGAGCGTAAAGAGTCGCTGGACCTATATCTTCGTAATGAACGAACGTGGCACCGTTGATAGCGGAATTCATAGCGGAATCGTTAAGCTCGAGTTCATTGTCCGTTCCATCATATGCAAAAACTGGACTTATTGGTAAAGAAAGCTATATCGCGATGACGATACGTCAATGTGAATATTTTTAACAGTCACTTAATTAATAGCTATATGTATGAGAATTGGATGTCCACATACTCTTACCGAAAATACGCGAATGTATTGTAACTGATCAACGTAAATAAATCTCGAAGCGTCGCGAATTCTCGCGGGGGATATACTTCCGCGTAAATTTATACCGCGCTATCCTGATGCTCGTTAAAGCGCGCGTGCAATTTTATTTAGCCAGGATCAATTTGTAAGCGTCGTAGTGGCGCGCGTAGCGCGTTGGCAAACTCTTCGCCAGCGAGTGTCCAAAAAAGGCCGCAGTCGCTCGAAGCATTTAAATCACGAACACGGCGGAGCTTTATCCACGCGGGTCGGCGATTAGGAATCACTTTTATCGCCTCATCGCGAAGCGTGTAATCGCGATAGCGGTGCCGGAGGATCCCGGAATTCCCGTAATCCTGGAAGCACGAGCTCGTGTTCCTCGAAAGGAACCGAGTATTCCGCCGCGAAGACGCGGGGTCGAGGTCGAGAGGGTGGAACTCCAGGACCACGGGAATCCGAGGCGTTTCGACGCCAGCCATCATAGCGGATTCCTGCGCGCATCCCGCAGGAGCGATAAGAGGAAACCCTTGTGCGCTCTCGGTGGGCAACGGCATGCATGGCCACCGAGTTGTCGTGCCGGTCAATCGGAATTTCCATTCGCCACTTCCTTTATACTTATAAACGCTGTTCTTCTCGACACTGTTGCTTCGGAGTGTGAAGTCAAAGTGGCGGCCGTAGAAGCCCCGTTCTTCTGCGTGATTCGCGGATCATCGACATGCTGCGCCTTCTTCTTGCGACACTTTCTTGGTCGGAAGAATGCGAGGCCGCGATGAACGCGCGGGAATGACAAAGGACGACAGGCACGGTTCGCCACGTCAATCGATCAATTGAAAATGAAATTTATTCAGCAGAGGGTCGGTCATAAGAATTGTACCACTTATGATAATTCGAGCTCTTAGTTGCTGAATTGTTGGAGACTCTCTTATATCTCAGCGTTACGTCGCTGAAATGATTATGCCCCGGCATGTCACTCGCGCGACGCAATTATAAAATTCTAACAAAGGAAGGAACGCGAAGGAGACCTCCGCGCTTGTGAAATGTGACGGAGTACTATCGTTTTATTCATCCGACCGCGTGTTCCAGCAGGATCTTTACGATTCAGTAAAACGACCGTCGCGACGATTTTAGGTGAGCGACGAAGCCTCGCATTTCCCGCGTGTTTCTTTTTTATGCGTTTATGGCCCAGCGTTGTAAAGGTACACGGTAAAGCACGGCGTGCGGGATGCGTTTATTAGCCCCTTGTGCAATTCGGCACACGGATTATAAAAGCGGCCGCTGAAATTTCACGAGTACGTTGGTGGCGCGGAACAACAATCAGCTTTACGAGAGCAAAGACCTCAACCTCACGGGTCGACGAATTGCCTCGACAAATCGTCGACTAATATGCTAACCGAGAAAAATATTAACGGGGTATGAATTTGTGGGCGGTATTTGCTAATTGTTGAATGCAACGATTATTCAAACATTACGCATTAATTATACGAATTCGCGATTTTTTCGTGAAATTGGGCTCATTGATTATATCATAAGGACTTAACTACACGGAAAGAACGGTTTTGCTGAAGTATCTAAAAATTTGGCCAGATACAGATCTGATAATAATTTTGTTAGACCATCAAAAGTAATTACGTAGGACGTTCAAACATAATGATAATGCTGCAAAAAGTTTTTCCAAAATGTTCCAGCAACTATTTTGGGCGTCCTACATAATTATTTTGATGGCCCAACAAAATTATTTTCAGATCTGTATCTGGCCAAATTTTTAGATATTTCAGCAAAACCAATTCTTTCCGTGTAGAATCTGTTATCACAGATTTTTGTATAACACTTGGTGCTATCGAAGAATTACGTTACATTTCTCTTTATGTTGTAATAATTGAATAATTCCAAACACATTCGAATCAATAAATTGTCGATTTCGATAAACGAGTACAGAGACAGCGAAAGAGGGAGAGCGCCGGGTTATTTTTCTCGAGGCGATTCAGAGGCTGATAACTGTCGTCGCTGGAGAAAGAGAGAGCTGGTAGGCGTTTCCGTTAGACCGTAACGATATCGTCAGGTTGCATAAGGGAGGCCCACAGTTATGACAGATTACGAGCGCATAAATAATGGCCTCGTGATTTTCGACGTGTGTACCATCGTTCGCGTCTACCTGCCTGTATAAAGGGTGTACAAAAATTCATTTTCATCCCGGATGTTTCTTTTATCCCAAGAAATTAACGCGGAGATCTTCGTAACGTATTTAAAATAATTCTTCTTGAAATAGGATCGCACGTGATTATCGTTGCTTTTCAATCCCAGGATGTCTCACGTTTCTCCTGTCTTCTAAATCCTGATTCAATCGCCTCCTATCGAGATATTCAGATCTCCAACGACGATCTCGGTTCAACCGAGGAATAAGAATCCGGATGATGATGCCTTAATTCCCGGGCACCCCGTATACACACGCACATGCGCGTATTTACAGCGGAGCGCAGTAATGGGTAGGGGTAGAGGTAGAGTATATCAAGACCAGTGATCTACGGCGGGATCCGTAGATCGATGACTGACCGCGCCGCCCGAACAGCTGCTGCCGGGTCGCGGGGCGACCTCGGTCTGAGGTTGATCGATGACTTTGACGATGACCTCGCCGACGGAACGATCGCTCGCTCCCCGGCCGGCATTCTTTCGCTCCGCTCCTCATGCCCTGCTCGTATACACGAAGCAGGAACTCCTCTTCGACGGGGCTTCGGAGGGCCCGGTGACGTTTGATCACTGCGAAGTATGCAAACCGGTATATCCCTGCTAACTACACTACGGGCCACCGCGATGCCGGCACGGAGGAACAAAGGTCGATCTACAGCGTCGATCGAGGTACGTAGGTACTCGCTTGTATCGCGCCTCCTCACTCGCCTTTTGCGGCCGCAGCCGTGAATTTGCACATTTTTCGCGATATCATACCAGTCATACTGGACTTCGAAAAGCAAAAGAATGATCGATACACGTTTAATTAATAGAAACGTTGGCGGAGAGAGAAGAGTCAATCGATATCAGTTGAAGACGCTGTGTATTTAAAACAAATTTTAGAATATACTTAAAGCAGGAAAAGAGAATAGATATTACAAGCATTGGTAGTAATCTGCGAACTAATATAAAAATTGGTTACTGGTTTCTAATAAATTTCAATCGTTATATTTTTTATATTATTGTCAATCTTTTTTTTATGAATATAACTTTAATTAAAGATCGGATGAATATTTACTTCTTGATATATGTATTGATAATATAATGTAAAATTAATGAAAAATTCCTAATTTGAAACCTTAAAAAATTATGCATTAATTTTTTTCGTAAAAAATAGCAAATACAGAAAGTTAAATGAGAGAAGATATAAATTCCGATCGATAAATCTGCTGTGAAGACGTACGATTTCACAGTCAAATAACTTGTTCAGCAAAATCAAGTATTATCTTGACTTCCCTCGTAACTTCGCACCTGCCCCGACTGCGATCACGAAAGTTACGCGCGTGGCAGATTCGAAACGGGAGAATCGTCCCGATATACGCCGGTCCTTCCGAGTGTAACGCCGCCGATTCTAGCCGTTTATAACGAGTTCCCGCTCGATTGTATCGCAATTACCGGTAAACAAATTGCCCCGTCAATTTCGCAAATTGCAGGCTCGGAGAATGAAATCTCACAATCTGGACTCCCCGTGCGCGCTACCTTCGTTCCAATCGCACGCACACGACGCAACGCGCGCACCCGACGCACGTGCGCGCGTTTCAGGCGCACGATGCACGTATATGCACGGTCCGGTCGGTGAATGCACGTCGGGCGCAGTTGAATTAGCAGCACGCGGCTCATCCCGAATGAATCAACCGGGATGCGCCGGCCAATTTTTTTACGATCGCATAATGAGACTTTGTAACATCGGTAAACACGGGTAAACACGTCCCTCGGACGTATCTTACATAATCGCTTCGGATAATTTTGCGCTAATGACACGACTATCCTCCTCTCCGAGCGTTTATCGAACAGTTTATCTCGCCGCCGATCCGACCGGAGTTTTCATTCATAGTCGCAAGTTTCGTATCTCGTGGCAGCTGCAACGGTGCGCGCGCACGCTGCTTGGATACGTGCGAATCTCATTCATTCACCCGCGTGGTCTCGCTCCTCGGCTTGAACGATCCCCGCGAAGGAGATCGCGGGGCATCGCGGCCGATAAAACCAGCCCCTCCTTTCGACCACCTCGCCACCGTTCACCCTTGAGCGTAGGAGCCGCGCGTTGCAGTCGGGGGACAGGTAAACGGCGCATAGGTACATCCGTGGGATACTTACCTGTAAATGGCTGCTTTGCATACAGTAACGTTGGACGCGTTTACAGGCAATGGAGCCGCCTCCCGGCTTACTTTCGATTTTCTTTGCCCGCTTGCGCGGCCGCGGAGCCGGGCTGAGGCTGCGCACCGTGCATACCGATGCCTGCAGCGCGTCTGCATCGCGTAAGCGATGCACAATGATGCCGGTGCAGGAAAGAACGGTTTTGCTGAAATATTAAAAAATTTGGCCAGATACAGATCTGAAAAATAATTTTGTTGGATCATCAAAATAATTATGTAGGACGCCTAAAATGGTTGCTAGAATATCAAAACTTTTTGCAGCATTATCATTATGTTGGAGTGTCCCACATAATTATTTTGATGATCCAACAAAATTATTTTTCAGATCTGTATCTGGCCAAATTTTTTAATATTTCAGCAAAACCGTTCTTTCCGTGTGGAATAGCCGCGTAGGTGACGTTCGTATTCGCGACGGTTTGCGAGACGCACTGCACGATTCTCTCCCGCGATATCATCTACGTGATATATTCCAATCAATTAGAAAGTAACACAAATATTATGTAAAAATTAACACAAAAAATGTAACACTCTGATACAATTTGGATCAAATTGTGGAAGCATATTTCTTCAGTAAATTAACATTTATAATATGTTAAATTAACATGTACATTTTATTCATTTATCTTAGAATTTACGTTTTGAAACTACATTATTTTTATGTTATTTGTTCACTTACTCATAAATTGTGTTATTTTAGCACTAAGAAATGTTTATCAATTTAACATAAAATATTCAAATAACATAATCATATTATGTTAAATTAACACTCATGTATGTTAAAAATTCAACACAAAAATTTTAACAAGGACCGGTTTTAACACAAGTACAAAATGTTTTTCTCTGTGTACTTTATTGCGATTTATGCTGTCATTAATGAAAGGATGAAACGATTCGATTATTCTCCTTCGGAGTGCTTTCTTTCCGCAATATGCCTCGTCTGCTATTGCGAACGAGCACGAGGATCGTTTTCCCGTGTCAGAGAATGTCGGAATTTGAATTCGCGGCGATCGTACCGGTTCCAAGGCGCACGTGCGCGTTGCGTTTGGTGTAAAGCGAGTGCCGGATCGGCGTTCCGCGTTCGTGGCAGCCGTAATATCGAACCGGATAATTAATTATGAAGCGAGAGCGGCGGCCGAGCGTATCTTCCGACATCTCCGTCCCGTTTTACATTGTGACCGGCGGCGGATGCGTGGGCGTATCGCCAGTGGCTTATGCCTACAGGGTGGACCGAGAGCCATTAATTCGTCTCCTCGTGAATCCCGCGAGTGTTTTATTATCCGTACCTTGCTCCGCCGCGGGAGAGATACGGACTCGCTTCTTGCTCTCTCTCTTTCTCTCTTTCTCTCCCCCTCGTCGCAAACCTTCCGTCAAGATTATCGTAATCGCTCCCCCCTACGAGACTGCTCGCTTTCTTAATGATAACGCTTCGATAAGATACTTCGCCTCCGGATACGGAGTACATTGAAAGTACGGGCGTGCACACATGTGCGCGTAAGTGTAATTTATAGTCGCGGGTGCTCTCTCGAGTGTCCGATAATAAATAACGCGCGTGATAACGAACGTTACAGATAACAAAACGGTCGATCGTTATATGTTAGAAATATAAAACACCAGAGAATAATATTCATAATTTATTTATTATTTGCCGCGAAACGCGTAACACCGCTTACCGTTACATATTCGATCAATTTTGTAAAATCCATCGTTGATCGTTCGTGCTAAGACCTAAGCGGAGTGTTTACGGAAAGGGAACTCACGCCTCTATCGCTGCAGTCGACCCCTTTCAGGTTCAACGATCGAAGGTCAACTCCGCGATCGATCCCCGATCTTCCGGGTGTCATCCGGGGCACGGCTCCACCGTGCGGCTCCCGTATCGAGGCAGCGCGTAATTTTAGCCCGAGACAGATCAGGTGTTACGTGGGTCCGGGAGCGTATTAATCATTCTGAATGTACGTGCGCGAACGGGCGGAGGAAGGAACGAGGCTGGTCTTGGAGGTTGCACGCGAAACTGGTATCCATGATACGCCTATCTCGCGATCAGCCGCGGCTTTAAGCGGCGTGCATACCGCCGCCGATGCACCCGGGCCCCGGTTGCATATTGGGCCCGTAATTACGGAGGCTCGCTCGCTCGCTCCTGGGCCCTTCCCCTCCGGCTCCCTTTGCCTTGCACTCCGGTTCTCCGCTTAGGTCTGGTTAGAACGTGCCACGCCGCCACCTGTGCCCGCCAGACGCAACGGGGGTCTTATATGGCGAGGGCTCCTCTGATCCTCCATGCCACGCGAGGTCGTGCGGATGCATTTTGCACGAGAGCCGCGCGAAAACGAGCGCGCCGCTCTCGCGGCGTCCCGCCACGGGTGTGAGTTTCCTTTCCTTTTTTCCTTTGCATTATTGAACCTCGCGACCAGCCCACTCGCTCGTTCGCGCTCACTCGCAGCTGCATGACGGGCGGTCACGAATGCGCCACTGAACTCGCATTAGTTCGCGTCGTACGTTTTATAGCGCAGTTCTTCTAGCGAGCGTCAAGAGTAGCTGAACGTTATTAAGTTCGCTGTAATCGCACGAATTTTTTCTCCTTACGTCTAGATACATCAGCAGAAAATAAAGCTTACGTTTCAACCAATTTTCAGCCTAAGAGTATAGAATCTTAATTCGAAATTCCGGCACAAGTCTTTCTTGTGATTCAATTATATCTGTGGCATTTTATTTTTAGCAATGAAATTATACTTTAAAATCACTAAGATTAAAGTCGCGAGTTCTATGGAGTAGTGTAAAGCAGAAATTGATATCGCTATATATAGTTCCCGATGCTTGATATCATGGTACGGCCAGACGGGTTCATCGTACCTGGCGTAACCCTGAACTTCACGGCAGTGCGTTAAAGTGATATAGGACCGTGGCGGCGACTGTACGGCCTGGCATTAAATTCGCTAACGAACGTTACGTGGTTTATAATCGTTTAACGGGTTGAACCGTAACGATTACTCGAAGAATTATAGGCGTGCACTGTCGCCGGTGACTCCAGGCGCGTCTCCGGCCGTTGCGGACCGCTTCTTCGTGGCCTCGAAAATTTTTTATCCTGCCAATCAGGAAATGTTTGCGTGGAGCGTATAAAGATCTCGCAAATCAACATAATTGAATAAAAATCGAGATCGATTAATGAGGATTTTCTAATAAGATGTCAAGTTTCAAATGCACACAATCAGTCAATTATATATTTATTAAATCTATGATGTGTGGGAAAACGAGTGTAAGTCAGAATTTTGCGAAAATGAGTCAAAGTCATAACTGCAAATATTTTTATGAACTCTATTTAATGGTTTCAATAGTATAACTCATTTCTGTTAATTTAGTGATGTGATTTTCTCGAATTACTGAATTTTGACTTATACTTGTTTGCCTACACTATAGAAATATGAAATCAATAAACCACATATTCACCTATGTGACTATGCAATTCATATACAATTTACGCAACATGGCAAAGGAGTAGAAGCAGATACTCGTAATTCCGTTATTTTTCTCGATTGGAAATATTGGTAATTCTCTTTATTGACTGTTTCTTCTGCAAATACTATTCTGTCCATAAGAGTTGTGCGATTTGTGGAGCCTGAGGTTCATCGTCCCCGTCGCAACCCGCATCCGGGCCCCGTGCGTTGAAGTGATATAGGGAGCCTTAACGGCGGCATCGGCGTTCAGTGGCCGGCATTAAATTAGCTAACGAACGAGTCCGGTCGTGAGCAGTGCGCCTAGCTTAATAAAAGAATATTCCACCACGACGCCCCGTCCCTCTGCACCGGCGCGGCGCATTGCGGCGCGGCGGTGTATAAGAGCGGGTCTCCGGGTCGGCGATGATGCCCTCTCCGCCTCGGTCCCGTGGCGGTGCACAATCAGCGGAGCGTGCTCGTAATGACCATTACCGTCCGTACTCGCTACCTCCTTCGCCCACCACGGTAATGGCTCGTGTCTACTAAGTTCTCTCGCCCGTAAGTTGCCCGATACACCTACCTCAGGGACGCATAACCGCTATCAGACGACCGCGCGTAATGTACTGCGTGTCCGCGCCGCCGGAGATAAGACAGTCACGGACTACCTCGGTGCTGCGGGAACGGAATAAGGACTCGGCGGGCTTCGTTCAGTCCATAGATGCGATTACAAACTCGTTTAACGCGATTAAAAAACAAATATAAATATGAGAAATGCCATTTTCGGTCGCGGCGGTTCTTGGTGCCTAATAATAATTATTTTTGCGAATATTCCTACTTATGCGAACTGCGCGCCGCATATTCGTCGGTCTTGAAACACAGTCCTTACATGAAGCCGGAATAATTAATTCATATTAAATTGACGAGCAATTTAATAATTTTTGATGCTCACTAGCATCTATAAGATCCCCCCATCCCTCCATTCCCCGAAAAAACTGTACACTGAGAGAAAACGAAATAGTTCTGGCAACTATAATTTGGCAACTTTGAAATTTAAGTAGTTGCAACTAGTTTTACGAAGTAATAGGAACTAAAGTAGTACTGAATACTATAAAAAAATAGTCACGCTA